>JAQQSK010000468.1:0-18529 GCA_028658325.1 Potorous gilbertii
TGGCAAAGTTGCAGGTTACAAAATAAACCCACACAAATCTTCTGCATTCCTATATTTTATCAACAAAATCCAACAACAAGAGATAGAAAGAGAAATCCTATTTAAAGCTAGGGTAGACACTATAAAATACTTTGAAGTTTACCTGCCAAAACAAACCCAGGGATTATATGAACACAATTACAAGACACTTTTTGCACAAACAAAATACACCACCTATTCCTATTGAAAACACTGGAGAGCCTAGGAATAAATGGGACTTTCCATAAAATAATAAGCAGTATCTACTTAAAATGATCAGCAAGCATTATATGCAATAGGGATAAGCTAGATGCATTTCCAATAAGATCAGGGACAAAAGAAGGATGTCCATTATCACCACTGTTACTCAGTATGGTATCAGAAATGGTAGCAATAAGAAAAAAAAGAAATTGAAGGAATTATAACAGGCAAAGAAGAAACTAAACTATCACTCTTTGCAGATGATATGATGATATACTTAGAGAATCTCAGAGAATCAAATGAAAAACTACTTGAAATAAGAAACAACTTTGGCAAAGTTGCAGATTACAAAACAAACCCAGATAAATCATCTGCATATAATACTAACAAAGCCCAACAGCAAGAGATAGAAAGAGAAATTCCATTTAAAGCTAGTGTAACCATTATAAAATATTTGGGACTCTACCTGCCAAAACAAATCCAGGGATTATATGAACGCAATTACAAAACACTTTAAGCACAAATAAAATCAGATCTAAGTAAGTGGAAAAACATCAGTTGCTCATTAGGTAGGCTGAGCCAATGTAATAAAAATGGCAATTCTACCTAAATTAATTTATTTATTCAGTGCCATACCAATTAAACAATCAGATAATTATTTTCTAGAGTTAGAAAAAACAGTATCAAAATTCATCTGAAAGAACAAAAGGTCCAGAATATGAAGGGAATTAATGAAAAGAAATGCCAGGGAAGGTGGCCTAGCACTACCAGATCTCAAATTGTATTACAAAGCAGCAATCATCAAAACTATTTGGTACTGGCTAAGAAACAAAGGGTGAACCTGTGGAATATGTTAGGTACTCAAGACATGGTAGTCAATGAATAGTAGTAGTAGTAGTAATAGTAGCAGTCAATTTACTGTTTGATAAACTCAAGGACCCTAGCTTCTGGGATAAGAACTCACTGTTTGACAAAAATTGCTGGGAAAACTGGATAACAGTGTGGCGGAAACTGGGCATAGACCAATGCCTGACACCATACACAAGAATAAAGTCCAAATGGATACATGATCTAGGTATAAAGATTGATATTGGGAGAGTTGGAATACTAATTCATTGCTAGTGGAGCTATGAGCTGATACAACCATTCTGGAGAGCAATTTGGAACTATGCCCAAAGGGCTATAAAAATGTGCATACCCTTTGACCCAGCAATATTGCTTCTGGGACTCTATCCCAAAGACATTATAGAAATGGGAAAGGGTCCCACATGTACAAAAATATTTATAGCAGCTCTCTTTGTGGTAGCCAAAATCAAGGAAATCAAGGGAATATCCATCAATTGGGGAATGGCTGAACAAATTGTGGTATATGAATGTAATGAAATACTATTGTGCTATAAGAAATGATGAACAGGAAGATTTCAGAGAGCCCTCAAAAGACTTATATGAACTAATGCTGAGTGAAAGGAGCAGAACCAGGAGAACTTTGTACACAGCAGCAACCACATTGTGCAAGGAATTTTTCTGGTAGACTTAGTACTTCATTGCAATGCAAGGACTTAAAAAATTTCCATTGGACTCGAGGTAAAATGCCTTCCACATGCAGAGGAAGAACTATGGAATTGGATCACAGATAGAAGAAGATCATTTTCTTTTGTATTATGTTTTCTTTTGTTTTATGGTTTCTCCCGTTCATGTTTAATTCTTCTATGCAACATGTATTTTAATAGGAATGTATGTGTAGAACCTATATAAAATTGTACGCAGTCTCAGGAAGGAAGTGGGGAGGTAGAGGGAAAAAATCTAAACTATATGGAAGTGATTGTTGAACACTGAAAACAAATAAAATAATTTAATTTTTAAAAAAAGAAGAAAGGATATACATTGACAGTCTTGTAGATACACCTAATATCAAAGTCACTTTCAGCGTCTCAGTTTTCTAATGATGGGGTTAAACTAAAAGCTTGGGGAAGACCCTTGCAACTATGACAGTCCAAGATTCTCCTTGCTTAGAGGCATGGAAAGAGGAGGCTTAGATTCAAAAAATCAAGGAGAAAGACACAATCAGAGTATCAGGAGGAGGAGAAAGCAATGGAGGCAAGAGCAAGAAAAAACAATCCAAGCAGACTCAAGGCTATGGGGAGTACAGGGAAGGCCATGAATCCAGGGTTCTCCCAGAACAAGCTCATTCATTGCCCTTGAGGAAATATGCATCTAAGACTGTCGGCAATCATTCAATTTCATTCACTTCTGTTGTATATGAATCTTTTCATAGGAAATTAGCTCCCATTGAATTTCTCTATCCTGTCTCATAGGGAACTAAGACTTTAGACTATTTATTCTACTGTACGTTGGGAAACAATTCTGGGGAAATATTTTTCAAGGATAGAATCAGTGTAGTATTTTAAACCATGAGAAAGGACTATGCTCAAGACACAGGAAAAAGAGACATCATCACTAACTGCTTCCACACTTCAGACCCATATGATTTTATCAGTGTGGGCCCTCTCCCAGTTCCTTCTTAGGCCTTTGTTATAATAAAAACATTTATGTAACACTTTATGGTTTGCAAATTGCTTTACAAATATTCCTTCATTTGAGCCTTATGATAACCTTGGAAATTAGGTACTATTATTATAAATACTACTACTAACATTATTACTATCTAATATTGTCATTATACTGAAGAAACTGAGATGGATAGAGATTAAATAACTTGTCCAGGGTCACATGGTAAGTAAATGTTTGAGGCTGGATTTGATCTCAGGTCTTTCTGACTCCAGGCACCTAGATGCTATGGTGACAACATTCATCACCCTACAGCTCACCTGATGGGTAGCCTCTAGTCTATGGTTATCCCTTCCATATCACAACTTTCCCCATCGCAGTTTCAATATATTGCAGGTTGACATAAGAAATTAAGTGGGAATTTGGGGGGAGTTTTGCGGAAGCCACAGTGCAAAGGTGTGCAGGCAACACAGAAAAAGTTTAGAAACTCAGAAATGCACAAAATATATATATATAGTACTGTATAATATCAATCAAATTTTACAATAAGGTACTCTAAACACATAAAGGAAAAAGAACAAATCCAGATTTTTCTTCAGAGAGGGCCAAACATTTTTACACAGAATTTCCAGATCATGGGGACTCCATGCCCCTAACCCCTGTGATGTGGAATGGATAACTGCATACACATAGTCTAGTTCTTAGATGACAGACATGCAAGCCTTTGTCAGTCTGGACTTTCATTGCTCTAACTTTTCTCCCCAATAAGACTATGAACTGTCTTTTGCCTTTCTTTGTATGCCTAGTCTTTAGCACACTGACAGGAACATAATAGATTTTTCGTAAATGTTTAATGACTGATGTAAGACTTTTCCTGATCTTCCAAACGGCTAGTGCCCTCTTTCTCCAAACTACTTTACATTCATTTTGTGTTTATGGTGTATATATCTACACATGTGCATGTTGTCCCTCTCATGAGAATAACAGAACTTTGAAGGCAAGCACTCTTTCGTTTTTGTGTTTGTAAATAAAATTGATTATTGCAGGATCTGTAATTTCTCCCTTAGCTGGTATAGATTTTGATGCCAATGGCAGTCCTTCTGTAATTTATGGTTTTATAAAGTTGTTTGAGGTTAAATGACTTGCCTAGGGTCACAGTTAGTACCTGAATCACCATTCCCCAGAATAAAATATTGGTTAGTAATAGCTCACATTTCTATGACCCTTTAAGGTTTTCAAAACACTTTCCTCACAACATCCCTATGACGTAGGGAACAAGTATCATTGCTCCTATTTGACAGAAGAGGAAACTGTGGCTCAGTGATATACTGCTAATAAAAGCTAGAGACAAGATAGAAACCAGGTCTTTCCTGGTTCGGCATTCTTTGTGCTGTGCCACACAGCTTCTCTCCTAACAGCAGAGCTACTTGCTCCCAATACCCAAATGGATATATGATAACATTGATGTGGGCCTTCCTTTCCATAATTCAGATTTTGATCCATCAATGCCCATCCTACGTGATTCTGGTCTATGTCCTCCCATAAACTCACCACAAAGCAGCTGGCTAACATGCTAGTGGGTTTCCTTGGTCTCTTTTGACATCAAAACGATATCAATGGAGCACATGGGTTAATCCATTAGTTATTCTTTGCTGCAACCATATGACCAGCTCATATTCTTTTTCAATCATTTCTTTCTTATGCCATCTTTTACACCATTTCTCCTTCATAATTCCTTGTTTGTAATATGTTGCAGCCAACTCACACTGCTGCGTATGCCCTTGCATTGCTCTCGGTGATATTAATTTTCAGTCCTTCAGTTGTGTTCCAAAACTCACATCAATTTAACAGCAATAAGAATATTTGTAATAAAAAATGCACTTTTGTTTCAGAAATGCGGCCTGTCCTAATCCTTTTGTTCAGTTTTGGACCCAAATTATTATTCATTTGCAGTGTCCTTCCAAGATGTTCTTTGGGGCCCAGAGTACGTAGGATTTAGAGCATTTGATTTACAGTAGAAATTTTATAGAAATCATCTGTTCAGTGATGCAGACTTTGACCCATCCATGCCCGCCCATCCAATGTGATTTTTGCCTGCATCCTCCCATAAACTGGCTACAATGCAGCCAGCTAACATGCTAGTGGGTTTCTCTTGACATTAAAAGGGTATCAGAGAGCACATGGGTAAATCTATGGGTTACTCTTTGTTTATTTCATCTCATTTTACATATGAAGAAATCAAAAGACAGAGAAGAGAAATGAATTGCTCAAGGTGTCATAAGTCTTAAGTATCAGAGTTGAAATTTGGAACTAGGTCTTCTGATTTCAAATCCAGAATTCTTTTCAGCTATTCCATCCACCTCTTTCTACTACTTTGACAGCCTGAATTAATTTGCAAGTGCTCCTGGCCTGCAAACAACTGTTGAATTCTAGCTTAGAGCTGCTCAAATCCCTCAAGAAATAGTGGGAAAGAATTTGTTCTGAAGTCTGAATAATGGTACCCAGGGGACATCCCATTTTATGTCCTCACAATAAACTCAGAGTGTAGTTCAATGAAAATGACACTGAATTTGAAGTTAGAAGAACAGGGTTCTAATTCTGTTATTTTTCTACCTGGGTGATATAATCAAGTCACTCATCCTCTTGGGTCCTCAGTTTATTTGTCTGTAAAACAAGAGAATTGAATTAAATGATCTCTAATGTTCCTTCCGGCTCTAAATCTATTATCCTATGTATCAACCATCCTAAGAGTACAACCAAGTCATCAGCCTGAGGTACAAGTTTGCATAAAATTATAGATTCTCAAAGTTGGAAGGAACTTTCAAAGTAATCTAGTTCAACACTTAATAAAGTAGGAATTCCCACTTCAATATCATTCAGCAGAGGTCATTCAGACTTCTTGAATAGCACAAGAGACTGGGAAACTCACTCTCTAATAAGGCAGCCCATGACCCTGTCGGACAGTGCTGTTAGGATTAGCATGCCTTTATATCACGCCCAGATCTTTCCTCTGAAGCCCAAATTTTCCACCTGATGATCCTTGTTTATATATTTGAAGACAGAAATAACATTCCCTGAGACTTCCTTTCTAAAGGCTATATACCTTCAACTGTTCTTCATGTGACATGGTTTCTAGTCCCTGGACATCCTGGCTGCCCTCCTCTGGACTTGTCAAAGTTCTTCCTAAAATGTAGTGACTGGAACTGAACACAGTACTCTGTGTGGTTTGGCCAGAGCAAAACATAATGGGACTCTCACCTCTATTGTACTAGATGCTGTAATTCTACTCATATAATCTAAGTTTAAATTAGTCCCTTCAACTGCTATTAACCTGATCACTCATACTGAATTTACAGTCCACCAGAACTCCATGTTCTCTTCCCCAAAATGTGTTTTCTTGTACCTGTGCCATTGGGTTTTTTAATCTGTACCCCATCCTATACCTGCTGTTTGTCTTTTTTTTAAACCCATTACACATATTAAGCATAGCCTCAGAGGTAAAACAAGGAACAATTAATAAGTTTCAGAGGCAAATTAATGTAAGGCATTGTTTTCTGATGGGGTTTTTCTTTGTTCTGCAAACCCCTTTTCAATAGCAATAAAAAAGTGTTGTGAACACTGAAGGTAATTTAATATATACTCTTGATGTATTTATTAAGTATCTATAGTACCTGTAATGACAGCTTTTGTCCAAAAAAGCTCAAATTAAAATTTGTATGATATTATAATTATAAAGCACAAAATTTATTCTACCTATAATTATGGAAACTCAATATAAAACTCTATAAAATATTTGAGCAATTATTAACTGCTTTAAATTCCTTTTAAGAATTTTTAGCAAGAACTACTGCACATTTTTCGTGGAAGAAGTTCCTGTTCTACTAAATGGGAACCAACAATGTAAGGAAAAAAATTCCTAATAGAGCTATGAAAAATAGAATGAGTTGCTGGTTCAGGAAGTAGTGAGCTTCCCCTCACTGAAGGTCTTTGAACAATGGTTGGATAACCACTTGTTGGTGTTATAGAGGGGATTCATATAAATATAAGGCTGGTACTTGATAAACTCTGAGGTGGCTGCCAACTCTGATATTCTTTGATTCTCTGACTTCCATTTTAACAGTGTTGGCCACCATCTGAGGGAAAGCAACCGAGTATGTTTTTGGCCTATATCCCAAGTAAAATTGAGTCTGAGCCCATTTCCTTTTCCATAGCAGCTATCCAGAATCCTATATTTTATTCCATTTGGTTCAATTTTACTGGAGGAGAAAAGGCCTTCAGTCAATGTGTGTGTGGTCCCTCCTCTGAGGGGTACTTGGGAACTGACCAAAATCAGACAACATAGCACTCTTTCCACTATAACCCAATGCCTTCCCTTGTTTGTTGCCTCTGTTTCCCCATTCATCTAGTGAGCAAATTAATTCCTGCCCTAAGTCACACTGTTGTATCATGACCTATACCAGCCATGTAACCATGCAAAAGTTATTTAATCTCTCTCAGTTTCACTTTGCTCATCTCCAAAATGGCAACAATTATACTTTTACTACCTAATTAATATGGGATATTTCCCTGTTTGCATTAAAGTTTTGTGTAAATGTTATTATACTATTATTATGAAGATCAAAGGGCATAGTGACTTTTTGTTGTTCAGTTGTTTTAGTTATGTCTGACTCTCCATGATGCCATTTTGGGGTTTTCTTGGCAAAGATACAGGAGTAATTTGCCATTTCCTTCCAGCTCATTTTACAAATGAGGAAACTGAGGCAAATAAGGTTAAGTGATTTGCCCAGAACCACACAGCTAACAAGCATCCGAGGCCAAATTTGAACTCAGAGAGAGGAGTCTTCCTGACTCCAGGTTCAGCACTCTATCCTCTGTGCCATTTACCTGTACTGGCATAATAAATAGGTCCTTTCCTATTGGGAAGTAGAATAGTTCAAACTCTTTACATGGCACCTTGAGATTCGCATTATCTCATTTTATCCTCATAACAATCTTGGAAGGTAGGTGTTGTCATTATCTTCATTTTACAGATGAGAAACCTGAGGCAAATAGTGGTTAAGTGACACATTTTTTGGTGACAACGTTACAAAAGTAGTAAGTATCTGAGGTTAGATCCAGTACTCTATCCACTCTGACACTCAGCTGCCTATAAGAGAATCTCAAGGTTGGAAAGGATCATAGAGGTTTAGTACAACCTTTAAACAATAATTTCCTCTATACCATCCTTGACAAATTGTCATTCAGTCTTTATTTAAGGACCTCCTAGGAAGGTTCCTACAGCACTATCTTGGTTCATTTCACTTTGGGATACCTCTAATTTCCAGTGAGTTTTGCACTCTGGTTGTCAAGCAAAGCAAGCCTACTATCAGATGACACAAAGGTAGGAGGGATAGTTAAAACACTACATGGCAAGATGAGTCAAGATTCAAAAACATTTTGGCAAACTAGAAATACCGGACCATACTGAATAAGATGAAACTTACTGGGGATAAATGTAAAATATTCTACTTGTGTTCAAAAAATCAATTTCATAAGGACAAGATGAGAAAAGCATGGTTAGACAGAGTATAAAAGATCTGGGAGTTTTAATGAAGTGAAAGTTTAATATATATCAGGAGTTTGACACGACAGGTAAGAAAGTGAATGTGATCTCAGGCTGCGTTAAGAGGGTGCTTAAATTTGTCCTACTGGTCACAGGGAGTAAAATGAGCAATGATGAGTAGAAGTCACAGAGTTAAATGTATTTATTTATTAATAGTATTTTATTTTTTCCAATTACATGTAAAGACAATTTTTAACATTTTCTTTAAAAATTTTTTTGAGTTCAAAATTTTCTCTCTCCTTCCCTTCCTCCTTCCCTAAGACAGTAGTAAGAAATTTGATATAGTTTATATATGTGCAATCATGTAAAAACATATTTCCATATTACT
Source organism: Potorous gilbertii (assembly GCA_028658325.1). Classification (NCBI taxonomy): domain Eukaryota; kingdom Metazoa; phylum Chordata; class Mammalia; order Diprotodontia; family Potoroidae; genus Potorous; species Potorous gilbertii. The sequence goes on from JAQQSK010000468.1 coordinate 8,658, forward strand.
TCTGTGAAAGAAGTGACCAAAAGAAAAACACACACACACACACACACACAAAACTGTGAAAATAGTATGTTTTGATTTGCATTCAGACTCCTATCAATCATTTCTCTAGATGTGGGTAGCATTTTCCATCATGAGTCTTTTGGAGTTGTCTTAGATCTTTGCATTGATGAGAAGAGCTAAATCTATCAGTCATTGTACTGCGTGGCTGCTACTGTGTACAGTGTTTTCCTGGTTCTGCTCATTTCCCTCAACATCAGTTCATATAAGTCTTTCCAGGTTTTTCAGAAGTCTGCCTGCTCATCATTTCTTACAGCACAATAGTATTCCATTACATTCATATACCATAAACTTGTTTGGTCATTCCCCAGTGGATGGAAATCCCCTCAATTTCTAATTCTTTGCCACCACAAAAAGAGCTGCTATAAATATTTTTGTACATGTGGATCCTTCTCCCTTTTCTTTGATCTCTTTGGGATGCAGACCTAGTAGTGGTATTGCTGGTTCAAAGGACAGGAATAGTTTTAGAGTCCTTTGGGCATAGTTCCAAATTGCTCTCCAGAATGGCTGAATCAGTTCACAACTTCATCAACAATTCATTAGTGTTCCAATTTTCCCACATCCCCTCCAATATTTGTCATTTTCCTTTTCTGTCATGTTAATCAATCTGAGAACTGTGATGTGGTATCTCAGAGTTGTTTTAATTTGCTTTTCTGTAATCAATAGTGATTTAGAGCATTTTTCATAGGACTACAGATAGCTTTGATCTTTTTGAAAACTGCTTATTTATATCCAGAGGCAAGTTAAGGCTTGATGCAAAGAAAAACTTCTTAACAACGAGAGTAACTAAAAGTTCTATGCCTCAAGAGTTGGTGGTCTCAAACATAGTTATTCACATACTGTCATCCATAATAGACAGTGAGTTTCTTGAGAACAGAAACTGTCTTTTGTCTTTCTTTGTATTCCCAGCCCTTGACATGGTGCCTGGCACGTAGCATGTTCTTAATAAATGTTTGTTGATTAACTGACTAAAGAGGACTTTGTTAAGATAAACTACTGTTGAACCATATCTCTTCTATCTTACAGTTAAGTCAATTTTTTTAAACTTACGTAAGACTTGACATTTATTTCTACTAAATTTCATCCTATTAAATTTGACACAATGTTCTAGGCTGTCAAACCCTTTTGGAATCCTGACCCTGTCAAACAATGTGTTCGCTATTGTTTCCAGTTTTGTGTCATTTGTAAATTTGATATACTAAAAAAATTGCACTACTTATAATTTTGAATACAAGTCAGTAAAAGGTTTTATTTCATCCATAGTTACATGGCATGAAGAAGCATCATTTGACTCATAGGAAAGTTTAATGAGTCAGGCAGACTTTTGAATGTAGGCCGCTTTACCATGTATTTTGTATCATATAAAATAGAGAAAAAATGTATAGTCATGGAAGGTTCCCAGTGGATAGTCAACCACTCACCATTGGGTGTGGTTTGCTGAGCATCAGAGGAAGGGAGAGAGACTTTCTAATCTGTTGTTGTTCGTCCTTCATTCTCAAAAAGGACCAATGACATCACGAGGGTGATGTCTGTCAACCTATCATTGGCCTTCAGATCCCTGGAATTACAGTTACTTTGTCTTTTGATTGGTCTTGTGCAAGAACTGGGATAGAAGAAAGACAACCCATAGGGACTAAATGGAATTGTCTACTTGTACTAAAATAGAGGCTTATTGTAAAATGACATGACTCATTGAGAGAAGGAAAAATACAGGGCCACCCTCTTTTTTGCCACCACATTAAGGATGTTACACTCCCTGGAAGATACAGAATTATAGACCAGAGTGCCAATTATATAGACAGATTGGATCCCTCAGGTACAAGAATAAACAGAGAAGTCTTAAAAGTTACCATACCTCATTATCCAGGAAGCCTTCCCTGAGCACTCCCAGCCCACAGTGATGTCTCATTCCTCTAACTTTCTGTAGCACTTACTACCTCAACCCCCTGACTTTATCCATTTGTCATCTGAGACAAATAGCCTTGTGTCATTGTCCTAGTTCCCCAATGACAACAGATTTAGTAAAACATTCAACATTCAGCAGCAACTTACGAAACACTTAACTGTGTCCATGGCCCTGTGCTAGTCCTGAAGAAGACATGAAGTCTCCTATATTCATGAGAAGGGAAGGGAAATGATCATGCATTTAGTAAGCACCTACTTTGTGCTAGGCACTGTGCTAAGCATTTTATAAATATTATCTCACTTAATCTTCATGATGTTCACAGTTAAAGAGTAGGAGGATAGAATAGCGAACTGATATAACTCTTAAAATTTGCAAAGTGTTTTATGAATGTTACCGCATTTGGTCCTCACAAAACCCTGTTAAATAGTTACTATTGTAATCTCCATTTTATGATGAGGCATCTGAAGCTGAGGGAGTTTCAACAACTTGCTCAGGGTCTAGCACAGCTAACGTGAGGCAGAATTTAAAATTCAGTTCTTGATAGAAATACAGATTATAGTAATAACCAATCAATCGACGTACATTTATTAAGCACCTATTATATGCCAGGCACTGTGCTAAATGCTGGGTACACAATATGACGTGGTAACCACATTTCCTGAACAATATTATGTGGAGTCTGAAGATTTGGAAAGTTCATTGATAACCATACGGATCAAAGAAGATGGCATTTGAGTTGGACTTTAAAAGATAAATTGTCTTTCAGCAGACAAATTGAGTGAAGGAGGACATGTCACACATCATGAGCAGAGTCCAAATCATCATGACATAGAAGTGTTTTAGGCTTAGACATCTAGAGCTGGGACCTTAGAACCTCTTATTTTATAGATGAGGAAACTGGGGCCCCCAAAGGTTAGTGACTTTTCCAAGGTCACCCATGTAGTAAACAACAGAATCAGAATTCAAACCTACCCCCATTTGATTCCAAATTCCATGTTTCTTTCTCTGTCTTATACCTTTGGATTTGAGTACAGTTGGAGGGAGTGATATGAAATTAGGCTGAAACGATAGAGTGGTTCCAGATTGTGAAGAGCCCTGAATGTCAGGTAAAGAAATGTGAACTTCACTTGGGAGTCAGAAGGGACCCCCAGAAAATTTTTAAGTAGAGAAGCAATAGAAGCTGAACTACTCAAAGAGAAAATTATCCTATCAGTCTTATGAGTTATGGAATGGAGTGAGGATAGCTTGGAGGAGGGATGATCTGTTAGGAGCTTATTGCAAAACTCTAGACAGGCTGTGATGAGGTCCTATCTTAGGCTGGTGGCAGTAGGAATAGGGAGGAGGGGACAGAACTGTCTACTATGTCTCTGCAGCCCCCACAGCACCTGGCACAGGGCCCTGCCCACAGGAAGAGCTCAGCCAATGTTTCTTGATGAGTTCAAGAATCTTTGGGCACTGAGTCACTCTTAGACTTTAGAAAAAATCTCTCTACTGTGTTTTATGGATAATAGATGCTTAGGTCCCCTCCCTACTCCCACCCACCAACCGAAATCTCCTTATCTTAACCTTGTCTTTGTTGATCCAGGCTAGAGCTGCCTGAGATTAGCACATTATTTTTTTTTCTTCATTACTCCTTACTTCCAGTTCTTTTGTCCCACCCCCTCCAGTCCCCACCCCACCCCACCCCATTTCCCTTCTCTGCCGGTTGCCAAGGCGTAGAAGCCAAACTCATAAAACACTATCTCTGCTCCGCCCTCCAGAGCTCAGCCTTCTGTGGGTCTGTGTAGGAGAGGCTAAGAGGAAAATGAAAGAAACACAGGATGTTGGAGCTGGAAGGAACCTTGGAGCTTTGGATGCAAAAACACAAAATGTGGAATGACAGAACCAGAAATGACCTTAAAGTCCACTTAGGCCAAACATCCTCATTTTAAAAAAAATTATTGATGTTTTTTGTATTTACCTAGTAGTCATTTCTGGATATCCTCCCAAATGAAACCCTCCTTTATAACTGAGAAAAAAGATTAAGCAAAAGCACAGTAGATGATGTCTATATCTGATGATATATTCAACATTCTGCCCTGTAGATACCCCTACTCTAGGGAGAGGAGGAAGGTCTTTGCTCTTCAAAACCATCATGGCCCAACTCCATCATTTTACTGATGAGGAAATTGAATCTTAGAGAGTTTAAGTGACTTGCTTTTGCAATAAAACATCTTTCTCAACCAACAAGCATTTAATAAGGGCCTTTTATGGGCCAGGCACTAGGTGCTGGGAATATAAAAACAAAAGTGAAATCATCTGTATTTTCAAGGAGTTTACCTTTTAATGGGGGAGACAATATCTGCACATATACAGAGTGTAAATATATATTATATTATATATATAATGCAATTTATTATATATTTACATATGTATAAATGGCAGTAGGTGGCACAGGGGATAGTGTGCCCAGCCTGAAGTCAGGAAGACTCATCATCCTGAGTTCAAATCCTGCCTCAGGGAGGATCTGAATGGAGCTCCAGTCCTAGAGTTAGGAGGCCTGGGTTCAAACGCTGTCTCAGACATTTGACACTTACTAGCTTTGTGACCTTAGGCAAGTTGCTTAACCCCAATTGCCATACCTTCCCCCCTCCAAAAAGAAAAAAACAAAACACACAAAAACACATACACAAAATCCTGCCTCAAACACACACTAGCTGTGTGACCCTGGACAAGTCACTTAACCCTCTTTGCCTCAATTTCCTCATTTATAAAATGAGCTGGAGAAATAAACGGCAAACCACTCCAGTAAAAAGTTGGACAAAACTGAAACAACTGAACACCATAAACAAATGCATGTAATACATGCATTTAATTCAATTCAGTTAACATTTGTTAAGCATATACTATGTGCCAGTCCCTGTGCTAAGCACTGGGGATGCAAAAAGAGGCAAAAGAAAGTTCCTGCTCTCAAGGAGCTCACAATCCAATGCAGATCCATGTATATATTGTGCATGTGTCTATATATTACAGTGTATATAATTACTATACATATATAGTCATTTGGGAGTGAAGTACTAACAGTTGGGGGACTAGGCAGGAGGTGTCACTTGAGATAGGATTGAAGGAAGCTAGGGGTTCTAAATGCAGAAGTAAGAAGGGAAGGTTTTCCACTCTATTTCTAATCCATATTAGGTGGGAAGGAGGGAGGGGACTGGAGAAGAGGATAGGGAAGGAAGTTCAGCCTAAGTTCTCCTCAACTTTATATGCTTTTCTGTCAGGCAACAGGAGGCCAGAAGACTCGGGACCCCCTAGAAGTGACAACCACATAATTGCTCTGTTTGAACAAACTGGATCTGCCTGAGTTTCCCTGAGCCAATTCCTCCCTCCTGCTTGTTTTTGGAGATCTTCTGGGAAAGGGCAGGAAAGCAGGCTGAGTTTGGGAAAGAAGGAAGGCGTAATGAGGATTGGGAACAGATTGTTCTGGGAGTTTCACAGGGATGACACATAAGCAGCAGCTTAGCTTCTGGTCCAACAGGAAGGAGAGGGCGGGGACAATCATGGCTTAGAGGAGCCTGGGTGGGCAAAAAAGAATCCAGCCTTAATAAAAGGGACTTGCTCCTAATAAAGAAAATTTGACCAACAAGAAAGAAATTCAATGATGTTCTTGTGCACATCGCCTTATTTCAGTGTAATTCTTATAATTCTATACAGTGCTTATAATTAGGGGTGTGATGGTAAATGTTTAACAATTGACTCCTCAGGAGGAAAAAAGTACACAGGACATACTTTTAAGTTTAATCTGCATTATGAATATTTTTCTCCATCCCTTTCTTAAATCTAGACAATAAACAAAACAAATTGAGCCCTAATCTGGAGCATTTGTGGTTTCTGAAGTAAGGGTTCACACTGAAAATTTAACAATTGACTCTCCCAAGCTTTAAGCTGGCTCCAGCACACTTCTGCTTGTAATACTGACAAAATACAAATTCTTCAGTTTGGCATTTAAAGCCTTTCAAACATCGCCCCAACCTACATTTCCTGCTTTAATAGACATTACTACACTTAATGTTCCATGCCAAACTGACCTTCACGCTCTAGCCAAACTCACTCTGCTGATCCATACATGCATTCCACCCCAGCCTTCATCTTCCACCTTTACACAAGCTGTGCTGCCCCACCCCCTACCATGCTTAGAATGTGCTTCCCCTCACCTCTCCCTCTTAGAATAGCTGGTTTCCTTCAACTCAAGGGAAACTCCTAGATGAGACCCTTTCTGATCTCCTTAGCTGCTAGTTTATCACCTCCCTGCCCCTCCGCAATGTGTAGTTTTTATTTTGAAGATATTTTATAAATACATATGTACATGTAGTATGTATGTGCTATATGGATATATACACACATGCATATGTACATATATATATACTATGTATATATGTACATATGTGTGTATATTTAAACACACACATTGTCCCACTCCCAAAAAATTGTAAATTCCTTGAGAGAAGGAACTATTTAATTCTTGGTTTTGTGTCCCCTGTACACAGCACAATGCCTAGCACAAAGGAAGTGTTTCATAAATGCTTGTGGATTGATTGTTTGACTAATAAGACTTTTAATCCAAGAAGTTCAAAACATTTTATTGGTCTCATTTTAATACACCCTTGCGAAAGCCCTTTTTCTATATCTCTGTGAGATAGTTACAATAATTAACTCATTTTTAATCTGAAGAACAATAACTCCCATCTGGGCAACTTTAGGGAATGTATTTAGATAGAAAATTATGAGTTTAATCATAATCACTCTGAGCATCCAGGTAGGAAAATTCCTAACATTTTGGGCCCTCTTCCTAAATTTACTATATCTATCTATTTATATATTATACATACATACATACATATATATGTATATATGTACATGTGTATATGTGTGTGTGTGTGTGTATACACACAGTTAACTTCAGCTCTTGGTTCCAGGCATTTTCTCTGTCTCCATGCCTGGAATGTTCTCCTTCCTCATTACTACCTCTTGGTTCCCTGACTTTCTTCAAGTCCCAATTAAAATTCTGTCTTCTATAGGGAGCCTTTCCGAAGTCCTCAGTTCTAGTTTCTTATCTCTGCTGGCTATTTTCCATTTATCTTTTATATAGCTTGTTTATTCATATTTATTTGCTTATTGTTTCCCCCAAGGTCCTTGAGGGCAAGGACCTTGCCTCTTTTTGTATCTCTGTCTCTTAACATGGTGCCTGGAGCAGAGTAGATGCTTAAAAAATGCTTCTTGACTGACTAATTAAGGCCAAAATTCAGGTTATTGACATTTGAGTAAAAAAATAGCTGATAATATTATATTGTATATGGATAGGCATAAGAGCTAGGGAAAGAGCAGACCTTTTTTAAGGATTTCCTTCAGTCTCTGAGTTGATGGCTACACTGCTGGTCAGTCCCTGAGATGCCTATAGAGCCAATGGTCATCTTTCCTTCTCGGTTACAGCTTAGTCTTACCTTCTCTCTCTCCTTTCAATAGTTGCCCTAGGGTTGCCTGTTCTTGGCTCAACTCTAGCTTACTCTGTGCCTTTTTCTCCACTGCTAAATGCTCATCATCTCAATCTGGTTCTGAAGATAGGTCTTTTCTTTTATACAAATTCCTTAAGATGTGACTAAGTCTGTCACTCATTGGCTTTGCTGCAAAAGAGGTTTACAGGATATTTTTGGGGGGGCAAAGCCAAGATGGTGGAGTGAGAGCAGCAGGACCAAGCAGGAAAGCCCTGGGAAGTTTGAGGCAGTGGCAGCACAGCAGAATCTTGGTTAAATAGCCCAGAACTGGCATCCAGTTGAACCAAGCCAGTGAGAGTCGTGGAACCTCAGTTATCTGAGGTAGCTACTCCTGAGACTATCACCCTGCAGGTTAAATGTCTGTCAGTCACCTACTTGAACTTCTGGGAGCCAAAAGTTCAAGTGATCAGTAAATGCTCTCTCCCCCTCCACTTGTTGACCTTGAAAGAACCATAAAATATTTCCCCAGAAAAATCCTGGAACAGTGGAATCAGCAGAAGGGACAAACAGTCTTGTAGCACTTGAGGCGGGAAAATTGCTAAGGATTCTTCTTGCTGTGGTGGAGGACCTCAGCTGTCCCAGACAGTCCCACCTCAGTGAATCAGGAGGAGATCTGGAGCTCCAGGGGGAGTGGAGCCTCGCAGCCATCAACACCAGGATCTCAGGTATGCCTCAGCACTCCAGGGCAAACGAGAAGACACCAGGGCAACTGGGATCACAAACCGTTGAGCTGGCCTTTGCTCTAGCTCAGCTGAGGAGATCTCCCATGACCCGACCACCCCTCCTCCACACTTAACTCAACTAGATCCAGGGTAACTATGGGGAAACACACACACAAAGAAAGAATTTACCTGGCCTCTGCTTTTTCACACCAGTCAGCTTAGCATCAGATTCTTTAATTTGTAGCTGAAAGAACTACAGGCCCCAATACACAATGCGTCATCATCATGAGTAAGAAGCAGAACAGGAAGGAAAATACCATAGAATCTTTCTATGGTGATAAGGACCAAACACGAATACCAAAGAGGTCAGTATTGACCTCTGAAACTTCAGAAGAGACTATGAACTGGTTTCAGGCACAAAGAGCACTCTTGGAAGAGCTGAAGAATGAAATAGAAGAAAAACTGGCCAATGATTTTAAAAGTATGAAAAAAGAATTCACTGAAGAGAATAGCTCTTTAAAAAGGATTATTGGACAAATGGAAAAGGAAACACAAAACCTAACTGGGAAAATTGGACAAATGGAAAAGAAAGGACAAAAACTAAGTGGAGAAAATAATTCCTTAAAAAGAATAATTGGACAGATGGAAAAGGAAATGCAGAAGTTAGCTGAAAAAAACAATTTGATAAAAATTAGAATTGGGCAAGTAGAAGCTAATGACTGTGTGAAACATCAAGAATCAGTCAAGGGGGGGCAGAGTCAAGATGGCTGAGTAGAAAGACTCACATATGCTAGCTCCAAACCCACAGCCCATAATTATCTATAAAAAGAACTCCCAACAAATTCTGGAACAGTGGAGCTGCGCAGCAACGGGGTGAAGGAGATTTCCGTTCCAGAGAGCCCTGAAAAACCAATCCCAAAGGTCCATCGTGCACCAGACAGGAGCAGAGCCCAGCCCTGCCCTGACCTCGCAGCATGGAGAGGAGCGAGCAGATCTGAGCAGGCTTCAGGGATGGAATCTCCAGCTGCCGCGAAGGTCTCTCCACCCACAGATGCACAGGTCAGTGAGAGAGACGTCTGGATGGGCTGAGAGGGGAGCGGGGTGTCTCCATAACTCAGGCCCCCTCGGGAGGCAGTGGCAGAGGCAGCAGCAGAGGCAGCAGGTGGCCAGAGGCTCCCAGAGCAGGCAGGAGCTCAGCCGGAGCTCCATTACAGAAGGTCTCTGCATAAACCCCCTGAGGGAACTGAGCCTGGGAGGCAGCCCTGCCCCCACCTGAGCACCAGAACTTAAGGTCCCATGGAATAGCAGCCAGGTCTGCCGCCGAAAGCCCTGAGGCTGGGGAGCAGCATTTGAATCTCAGATCCCAAGCACTAGCTGGGTGCATCTAGGTGAGGGTGGACAGGAATCTCAGAAGTCAAGTAAGTGGCTTGGAAAATGCCCAGAAAAGGGAAAAAAAATAAGACCATAGAAGGTTACTTTCTTGGGGACCAGATGATTCCGCCCTTCCTCTCTGATGAAGAAGACCAATGCTTATCATCAGGTAAAGACATAGGAGTCAAGGCCTCTGTATCCCAAACATCTGAAATAGATATCCCATGGGCTCAGGCCTTGGAAGAGCTCAAAAAAGGCTTTTGAAAATCAAGTTAGAGAGGTGGAGGAAAAACTGGGAAGAGAAATGAGAGAGATGCAAGAAAAGCATGAAAAGCAGGTCAATAC
>JAQQSK010000469.1:0-18511 GCA_028658325.1 Potorous gilbertii
AAAAAAAAAAACAAATGAGATAAAACATAACAAAACAAAATAAAAATTAGTCTGCTTCAAAAAAAAAAAAGATAGTACAGTCGTGGGCTACATTAAGAGGGGGTATAACTTACAGAAATAGAAAGGTGAGAATCTCCTTTTGCATAGCCCTTCTCAAATCTCCTCTGAAAGCAGTTATATTCAATTCTGGGCACCATTGTTCAAGAAAGAGATTAATAAATTGGAGAGCAATCAAAGGAAAACAATTAACATGGTGAAGGGCTTTGAGCACAGGTCATATGAGTTGAAGGAACTTGGGTTATTTACCCTGGAGAAGAGAAGAGTGGATTGGTGGGTGGAGAGAGGAGACATGATAGCTGTCAAAGTATTTGAGGATTGTCATGTAGAAAAGGGATGAGGTTAGCTCATTAGAATGGGCTGACATGAGAGATGGGTGGGAGATCTTCAAGAAAAAGACCACAGGTCATGCTACAGTGGGCATTCCTTTTGTGAATGAGTTGGACTAGATGACTGCTGAGGTGTCGTCCAGCTCTCAATTGAGAGGTCTCTTTCTGTGACTCTGTGATGCTCTATTAAATGAATGTATTATTTGTTTTGTTTGGTCTTGGTTTTATATGTATGGGCATATGTATGTATGTACATATGTACATATAGATGTGTTTTTTTATTGAGGTAGGAAAGAGGGACATTACCACATAGTGCAAATCAAAAGGCAATGTGCCATAAGGCAAAGCACTTATCAGTGCCTGGAACATAGTAGGCACTTAATAAATGTTTGTTGAGTCTCTGAATGACTGGTTTCAAATTTTACCTTAGCTACTTATTGTCTGTGTGACCTTGGGCAAGCTACTTATTTCTCTGGACTCACTTTCCTTATCTGTCAAAAAGAAGAAGTTGAACTAAATTGCCTCAAAGGCACTTCCAGCTCTAAAAATCCTATGATCCTACTCATGGGCCATATGACTGTGGGAAAATCATTTAACTTTCATGAGCCTCTGTCAATGGAGCTAATGGTAGGACTCTGCCCTGTATAAGAACTTTAGTAGCCTACCTTCCCCACTAAACAAAGAAGCCTGTGTAACCCCCTTAAAAGAAGGCCTCTGGCCACCTGAAAACCCCTTTTACTGCTGGCAAGGAGCTTGAATGTTAACTAGCCACCAATTTCTTGAGATTTCACCACTACCCCCCAGGATATATTAGCTTCCTTTCCAGGTCCAGGCTCACGGCTCACTCTCCGCATGCCTTGTCCTGCTTGACCCAGATAAAAACCCTGTAAAATCTTACTGGGCCTTACTGGGTTTGATTCCAAGTTCCACCCAGGCCCCAGGGGGACCTAATCTGAGTCCATTCTCCCCGACTATACCTTCCTTTCATTTCTCACTTTTTATTCTGACTTGGTGGGCTTCTTGTTTCCTCGTACTGTACTTTGGACTCCTCATTTTCATTCAAATTACCATATACCTGGACAGTCACATCTGATCAGACTATGCCTGCAATATTGTGATCTGTTCTCGACACTGTATTTTAAAAAGAACAAGGATTAGCCATAGAGCACTCAGAGGAGAGCAGCCAACCTTGGAAGGGGGAAGGGAGAACAGGCATTTAAGCACCTACTATGTGCCTGACACTGTGCTAAACACTTTACAAATATTATCTTATTTGATATTCACAACAATCCTGTGAAACAGGTAGCATTACTATTCCCACTTTCAGTTGAGGAAACTGAGGCAGACAGAAGTTAAATGACTTGCCCAAGCTAAGAAGCATCTGAGGTTAGATTTGAAATCAGGTCTTCATGATTTCAAGCCTTGTTCTCTACCTACTGAGCCACTTAGTTGCCTCCTATGACAGAGGGTGTTGAGATCATGCCATATGAGAACCACAAAACAAAAAACTTGAGATTTTATTTTAGCATGGAGAAAAGCAGACTTGGAAGTGTGGGGTAGTCATATATTTCAAGGACTGGAAGAGAGATTCAATTTAATTTCCTTGATAGTGCCTCAGACACAGTAGGTGATTAACAAATGCTTTTTGGTTAATTAATTCCCTCCCCTCTCCTTCCTATGGAATGATGAATTTCAAGACCAATTTAAACATGATATAAAGAAAAATTCCAAACAGTTAGAACTTTTTAATAGCAGAATGGGCTTCTTAAGGGGGCAATGGTTCCCTTGATCACTATAAATCTTCTAGCAAAAGCTAAATGACCAGCCACGTATTGGCTATATCATTCAGGTATAAGTTACACTGGATGCCCCAGAAGTCCCCATCGAGTCCTGAGCTGCTATGATTCTCCAATATTTGTACTAACGTACCTCCAAGGGCTTTAGAAATTGTAGTGTTCTATATTTAACATGAACCAGTCTCTTCCTACCTAAGGATTAGAACAGCCTTCTAAAGTTGTCAAAGACATATAAATTGGTTCAGCTCATTTTTTACCCTAATAACCTGAGATTGATCTCAGTTACCTTGGAAAATTCAGCTCTTAGGAAGATGAAAAACACAACCATCTAGGAATCAAAATGTCCACATTACCAGATACAAAATGAAGCAGCTTGACTTGGTTGAGTACATCATGTCAATCTGCTACAACAGAGTGACACACCATACAAACAAAGGGAGAACAATAGATATACTCTCTTTGACCTCTTAAAGACTTTTTATTCCCTCCCATGTGACATTATCATTAAGTTTAAAAGATGCTATCAACACTATAGAAATGGTTGACAAGTCATGGTGGATTTTTATCTAGAACTAAAGGAGACATTTGAGATCATCTACTCCAACCCCCTAATTTTGCAGATGAGGAAACTGAGATCTACACAAGTATAGTCACTTGCCTGAGTTCTCCCGGATAGTAATTAGTAGTGCTGGAATTCCATCTCATTTTGTCTGATGCCAAATCTAATTCTCTTCCCATTGCACTTGGTTGATATTATTAACCCTTGTAATTGATGATGTGAAGGTGTTTTGGCCTCCAGGTAGAAGTTAGACTAGATTGTTTGAAGGTGTCTTCCAACTTTAAGAATCTAAGATTCAACCAATCGATCAATAACCATTTGCATTTATCTTCTATATGACAGGTATGAAGTGGTTCTTTCCTTCAAGGTACTTAGGTTTAATCAGAAGAGATAAATCTAGGTATATAACTAAATGTAGAATAAATACAAGGTTTTTGCAAAGGGGACACAGTAGTGGGGGTCAGAAAAGTCTTCATGTATAAGGTGATACCTGAGTTGGGCTTTGAAGGAAAGCAAGGCTTCTAAGAGCAGGGATGAGGTGGTAGTGCATTCTAGGTAATGGCGAATAGCCTGTTCAAAGACAGGAGATAAAATGCTTTGTGCAAGAAACTATAAGATGACTGATTTGGCCAGGACTTTTAGTTCGCAAAGGAGAATAATGTGGAATAAAACAGGAAAGGTAAAAGAGAACCAAACTGTGAAAAGCTTTAAATGATGAATAGAAGAGTTTGTATTGTTGTACATCCTTCTTTCTCAAAGAGGAGTGATGATAGCACAAGGGTGATGTCTTGACTTCTCGTGAACTGGATTTAAGTTGAAGCAGAGCTGGGCAAAAGTTGTCAGCCTCCCTAAATGTAATAGGCAGCTACCAGAATTTTTATATCCCTTATTCAGTTTGTGGCATTGAGTCAGGAAGTTAGACTAGTGCATTGAGAAGAGCATTTTGACCATTATGTGGTGGATGGATTGAAGAGGGAAGAAATCTGAATTGGAAAGGCCAATCAGAAGGTTATGGCAGTATTCCAGGTGAAGGGTAATAAGAGCTTCAAAAGGTAAAGGTAGCTTCAAAGGAATAAAGACAAAGTGATAAAAGTGGGAGATTGCATGGAAGCAAAACGACAAAACTCAGAAACTGATTCAGTATGTGAGATGAGGAAGATTGAGGGGTCAAAGGTAACTTCAAGGATGAGGGGAAGATTGCCAGTACCCTTGACAGAAATAGGGAAGTACACAAAAGGGGGGGTTTAGGAATGAAAAGAATGAGTTTCTGTTCTGGATATGTTGAGTTTGGGATATCTACAGGACATACAGATTGAAAAGTCCGATAGGAAATCTAGTAATGTGGGATTGGAATAAAGGAGAGACACTAGAGCTCTATATATAGATCTGGTGATTCTATGAAAACAGATTGTTCATCAGTAGAACAAACACCCCAGGGTCAATCTTAATTAGTATCTACAGGTCTACAATTACTTTGTATTTTTCTGCATCCATGTATCCATGTATATGTATACACACACACAAATATTACTCTAATCCCTCATAGTGCCATTAAAACCACCATGGCTTTTCAAAGGCTATGCCAGTTAAGCCTAAGCTTTGCAGAATTCCAGCAAACTAGAAAGACTTTAACTATGGGCTCAGCAATGAATATGGTATATTTGCTTTCTTGAGGACTGGGCTAATTAAGTTGGGAAAGATATCATCACTGGCTTGATCAGAGGGCGAATTTTTTTGGTCAATGCAGCTCTTGAAGACTGTCTACGAGGGATAGAAAAGTTGTGATCTACTTCAGGGAGGGAAATCAACGCATCAAAGAAATGACCTATCACTGAAATGGAGAAGTAGGCATCTAGTTACTGGAATTCTCAAGAACATCAGTCCTTTCACAATGAAGTCTGCTGATGATGTTGGAATTTTTGGAGTCTACCATATCTGTGATTAAGGGTTCTTGCTTAATGGAGAACTTCTACCAGTACAGGTTAGCACCTGCTCTGTACCCTATCGTCTTAAAGAGTTACCTGGAAGGTATTGAGAGGGAAATGACTCACCTATTGTCATAAAGCCAGTATATGTCAGAAAAAGTACTTGAACCTAGGCCTTCCTGAGTCGCACATCACCTCTGTCTGTCACACATCTGTATCTCTTCTTGGAATGCAAAATTAAAATTCAAGGTGACCTTGAGTAAAACAAATATTGTCCATCAAAAATAAAAAAGTACCCAATAGGGTCAAATTCAAAGTAATCTGATTAGGAAATAAAGACAAGCCATGTAAAAGAAACTGGTTGGTTTGACACAAGTACATGACTGGTCATGAAAGTAGACCATAAGCTGAATCTGACACATAAATAAAATACATGACACTGTGAAATGTTATAGTTGATATAATGTAAGAAAAAGAGGCAGGATAGTGGATAGTGCTAAGTTTGAAGTCAGAAAGACAAGAGTTCAAAACTTTCTGCTGACTCTTACTATACCCTCAAGCAGCTCCCTAGGACTTACCTACTTTGCCACAGATGGGATACATATTACATAGATGAAGAGATTTTGCCAAATAAAGTTTCCCATGCTGAAACCATACAAATCCATCATGTATCTGCACAAAAAATGGAAATCCCAGAAGCATGGCTTCTGCTCAGATGAACGGTAGTCTACTATTGCAATATTCTTCCAGTTGCAACCCACCATATTTTCAGAATAAGCAGAAAGAATCTGAGTCCCCTTCTGAAATCTCATCATGAAATAGAGCTTTTCAACATTTACACTAGTAGAACACAAGGATGCTTTTTTCCAGTGTGAATAAGTTTGGAGTATGACTCTGATTAAAGATAGTATGTCATCTGAGGACCTGCCTGGCTAAATCTGGAAAGGTTCATCACCAGGTTGCCTACAAAGGGGTGAACTTTTCAACTTTCAGTGAGTTATAAAGTCCTGGAAAGGCTGTGCTTCATAACAGTAAAGACTGAAAGATATGGAAAAAGGAGAGTCTTAGGAAAAGTAACAAATGATTACATGGAATGAAAAATGGGATCTGGGAAGCAAGTTTAAGGAACTGAGTTTTTTCTGGGAGAAGTGAGAGCTGAGGAAGGGACAACTTGCTATCTTCCCATGTATGAAATGTTATCATAAAGATTACACTGACCAACTATTAACTTTCCCTATGAAATAAAAGAACTTAAATTTTTAATAAATGGAGCTTCACCCGAAAGAAATGCCATAGATCAGCTGAAAGAGAGTCAGTCTGGAGCCAAAGGACTCAGGTTCATAACTCAACTCTGCCTTTTACTACTTGTGTGACCTTGCGAAAGTCATTTCACACTTGAATAAGGGGCTGGATAAGATGACCTCTTAGGTCCCTTAAATGTAATTAAACAATGGAAAGAATTAGATAAGGAGATGTTAGTATCTCCATATCTGGAAATACTTGAAATTAGGGAAAACAGGGAAATTAGGGAAATCCCTTGGATGGCTTAGGTGTAGTACTAAATGAAAGCTGGGCCAATTCTCTTTTAAAGTCTTTGTCATTTTATGGTCTAACGTTATGCTGCTATATCTGCCATACTTAAAGAATGACGGAAGAAAATATATTAGGTACAAGATTAGACAGGTACATGTGGTACTATATTCCACAAATGGTTTATTATATATTTAGGAGTCAAACAAAATATACAATGAACAGTCAACCTAGACAGAAGTATCCTAGCATACTTATCAAACTTGTTTATAACATAAAGCTTGAAAGGAGGGGGAATACACGGGAATGACAGATTTGGGATACATAATACCCTTGACAGGCTGGAACATTAAACTGAAGCTACCCAAATAAAATTTGACAATTCGATAAAATTTGATGCAAAGTACCATATTTAAGTTAAAAAACATGGACAAGTATAGAATGAGGGAAGTATGATTAGAAAGCCTTTCTCATAACAAAGAAATACAGATTCTAATTGATTACAAGTTCAGTATGAATTTCTTCTCTGATGTGGCAGCCAAAAGAAAAAAATGCTGATGTAAACTTAGACTATATAGGATCCAGAGCAAAAGAAATAGAAAAGTATGGCAGATTCTGTCCCGACTATACCAGGTGTACTGCAGTTCTGGACACCATATTCTAAGTGATACATTGGTAAGTTTGAGTGTGACCAGGGGAGGGTGACATGTCAAGTATCAATATTAGGAACTGAGGGCATTTAGGCTACAGAAGACAAGACCTTGGGTAGGCCTGGGAGGTCAGGGGGTGAGGTGTGATAGCTGTCCTGAAGTATTTTCAGAGTTGTCTTCCCTTTGTCTCTTTATTTTTTGTTTCCTTTATGGTACTTATAAAGATATATACACAGGATTTCATCAGAATAGTTGATATTAATCAAAACGTCAACATGCCCTTTAGCAGGTTCTTTTTTTCATAGTCTCACCATCTGAATTCGAACTCATTCCTTTGGAACCCCCTGATCTCAGCTTCCTCTTCCAATTATGTAACCATAAATGCTCCTCCACCATACTTACCACCAGAAACTTTGTGTAGCATGGTTCTTCCATCTAAAAATATGCCATGTTAATTCTAACCAAGGGGCTTCTGGGAGACAATGGAATGTCATAAACGTGGTAAACATGTTTACTTCTAGATGGCAAAACTTTTGAGGAAGACGGAAAAATTTTTGTGGCCTAGTAGATTCCTTTAGCAAGGGGGTGTTTGACATGATCTAGGTAGCCTCTTTTCTGATGAACCCACTGAACCTAAAATCACTGGCAAGAAAATTCCTTGCCAGTTGAGAAGACATAATTAGTAGGAAAATACTTGCTGGTTCTCCTTAAAATGCACAGGGGGTCAAGGGCCTAGGATTCAGATAGAAGAATAAGAGAATTGTTGTCTCTCACAAAAGTGGGATGAATACGTTAAAAGTATTGTCTATTGTAGCACTTTGAGGATGAAAATAGGTATTTGGTTACCTTAAAGTTTCATTAGTGAAAATTACCTTCACAAATATCCTGAACCTTCTGTCATTAGGCAAGTGATTTCCTGCTTCAGTTGGACACTCTAAGGATTTCTTTTTGTATTCCTCTTCCAGGGAACATAGGACATGAGCAGCTCCTGGTCTACAGGCGGGGTCCACCACCAGAAGACACAGATTGAAACCAACTGGAAACGTCATAGACGGTATCAGAAATCTGGATCTTAGACTCCGAAACATAGGAATCAACATCTAATTAAGGAAGTTTTATTCAGCTCTTCAGGCCCATCTGGGGAGTAACTGTTCTATTAAGCAAAGCTCAGGACCAGATTCAGGCTCAGGCCTGGCCAGGTAAATGAAGTATTCACACTTGGTCTAATCAAAAGATAATTAAATAAGTGATAGGGCACAGCAGTTGATGCTACTGCTCTGCACCTTCCAGAAGGACAGACTCAGAAACTCTCTCTCTTCTTCTGACTTGTTATTTCCATCCCATCCTTCAGCATTTCTCCTCTTTATGCTGCCTGTCTCTTTTTTGTACCTCTTTTTTCTTTCTATTGTTAAATAAGATAATGCATTCATATGTTGCTATGAAGATTGCAAAGAGCTTTATATATGTGATCTCATTTGAACCCACAAAAAGCCCTATGATGAAGGTACTATCTTTTATCCCCTTTTTATAGATGAGGAAACTGAGACTTAAAGAAATAAGTTGTCCAAGGTCACACAGCTGGTGAGGTTTTTAAAATTTATTTTCATTTCATTAAATATTTCCCAATTACATGTAAAAAATGTTTAACCAACGTTTTGTAAAATTTTAAGTTCCAAGTTCTCTCCCTCCCTCCTTCCTCTCCCTTCTCTTTCAGAAGGCAAGCAATTTGATTTTGACTCTAAATGAAGTCATGCAAAACATCTTTAGATATTAGCCAGGTTGCAAAATAAAACAAAAATAAAATAATAAAACAATCAAAATAAGGAATTTTTTTAAAGTATGCATCAATTTTCATTTAAAGTACATCAGTTCTCTCTCGGAGGTGGGTAGCATGTTTCATCATGAGTCCTTTGGAATTATTGTGTATAAGTGTTTTGATCAGAGTAGCTAAGTCTTTCATAGTTGGCCATTCTTACTATGTTGCATCGGTACAACCTGGTTCTGCTCCCTTCACTTTGCATCAGTTCATAGGTCTTCCCAGGTTTTTTCTAAAACCATCCTGATCAAATAGTTATTTCTTATAGTGCAATAATATTCCACTCATAATCATATAACACAATCTGTTCAGCCCCTCCCCAATTGATGGGCATCCCCTTGATTTTAAATTCTTTGCCACCACACAAAAAAAAGCTGCCATAAATACTTTTGTACAGATAGATCCTTTTACCTTTTCTTTGTACAGACTTAGTAGTTGTATGGCTATGACCTTTGGACATAGCTCCAAATTGCTCTCTAAAATGATTGGATTAGTTTACAACTCCACTAATGGTGCAATAGTGTCCCAATTTTTGTACATCCTCTCCAGCATTTGTCATTTTCCATTTCTGTCATGTTTACCAATCTGATAGGAATGAGATAGTATCTCAAAGCTGTTTTAATGTTCATTTCTCTAATCATAGTGATGTAGAACATTTTAAAATATTATTATGGATAGCTTTGGTTTCTTCCGAAAACTGCCTCTTCATATCCTTTGATCATTTATTGACTGGTGAATGGCTCTTATTTTTTATAAATTTGGTTCAGTTGCTTATATATTTGAGAAATGAGGTCTTCAGTGTAGTATATAGAAATGCTGATCATTTATGTAGATTTATTTTATAATCTGTAACTTTGTTGAAGTTATTAACTCTTTCAAGTAGTTTTTCTAGATTTCTCCAAGTATACCATGATATCATCTGTAAAGAGTATAGTTTTGTTTCCTCATTACATATTTATACTTTTTCTATTCCTTTTTCATGTCCTGGTCCTATAGCTGGCATTTTTAACTCAATGTTGAATAATAGTGGTGCTAATAAACATCTTTGCTTCGCTCCTGATCTTATTGTAAAGGTTATCCCCATTCCACATAATACAACTTATCATTTTAAGAAAAACATTGATTCCTATGTTTTCTAGTGTTTTTTAATAGGAACAAATGTTATATTTTGTCAAAGGCTTTTTCTGCATCTATTGATATAATTGCATATAGATTATATTTTTGTTTTTGTTGGTTTTTTATTTTGTTGTTTTTGTTATTGATCATATCTTGACATGATCAATTATATTCATAGTTTTCTTAATATTGAATCAGCCCTCTGTTCCTATTATAAATCTCACTTGGTCAGAGTATGATACTTGTGATATATTGCCATAATCTTTCGCTAATATTTTATTTAAATTTGGTAGGATTCCTTCTTTGCCATTTTTAAAACAATTTACATAATATTGGGATTAATTGTTCCTGAAATATTTGGTAAAATTCAATTCTAAATCCACCTGGTCCTGGGTTTCTTTTCTTAGGCAGCTCATTTATGACTTGATCAATTTATTTTTCTAAAATGGGATTATTTAAGCATTCTATTTCCTCTTCTGTTAATCTTGGATATTTATATATTTGTAAATATTGATTTCACTTAACTTGTCAGTTTTATTAACATATAATCAGGCAAAATAACTCCTAATAATTTATCTAATTTCATCTTCATTGGTAGTGCATTTAGCATTTTCACTTTTGGTACTACTAGTTTGCTTTTCTTCTTTCTTTAATAAAATCAACTTATTTTATTTATTTTTGTACAGACTTAGTAGTTGTATGGCTGGGTCAAAGGCTATGACCTTTGGACATAGTTTGGACATATTTTATTTGTTAATTCAATGATTTCCTTTCCTTACTTTTGATTTTATTAATCTCTCCTTGGATTTTCAGGATTTCCTCTTTGGAAATTGGGAATTTTTTAATTTAATTTTTAATTTCTTCATTTTCCAGTTTTTTTTAGTTGCTTGCCCAATTCATTGATCTGCCCTTTGTTTTATTGATGTATGCCTCTAGAAATATAAAATTTCCTCTAAGTACTACTTTGGCTGCATCCCACAAATTTTGGAATGCTATCTTACTGTTGTCATTCTCATCAGTGAAATTGTTGTTTCTTTGATTTGTTCTTTGATCCACTCATTCTTTAGGATTCAGTTATTTAGTTTTCAATTAGTTTTTAATCTATATTTCCATGGCCATTTATTAAATATAATTTTTATTGCATTATGATCAGAAAGGAATACATTTAACATTTCTGCTTTTCTGTATTTGGTTGTGAGGTTTTTAATGCCCTATCACATAATCAATTTTTGTGAAAGTATAATTTACAGTTGAGAAAAAGGAACACTCTATTCCCCTCCTTTTTTCTCCAGAGTTCTACGACATCTAACTTTTCTTAGATTCTATTCATCCTCTTGACTTCTTTGTTATTTATTTTATGGTTAGAGTTATCTAACTGTGAGAGTAGAAATTTAAAGTCTTTCACTACTAAATTACTCCTGTAATTCATGTAACATTTCCTTTAAAAATTTGGATCCTATATCATTTGGTGCATACCTGTATACTATTGATATTGCTTCAATGAAATTCATTGTATAGCAAGATGTATTTTCTATGCTTATACCTTTTAATTAGGTCTGTTTTTTACTTTTCTTTGTCTGACATCATGATTGCTGCCTGTTTTTTTGTTTCATCTGAAGGATAATAGATTCTGTTCCAGCACCTTACTTTAAAGTCTTTTTCTGTTTGAACTGAGTTTCTTGGAAACAACATACTATTGATTCTGGTTTCTAATCCATTCTACTATTCTCTTCCATTTTATTGGTGAATTCATCCCATTCACTTTCAAAATTCTGACTACTAATTGCTCCTTTCCTTCCATCCTATTTTTTTCTGTTAATCCTTCTTTCTCTGGCTTTCTATTCTGTCCCTCTTCTAAAGTCTATTTTGCTTCTGACCACTGCCTTCTTTTATCTGCCCCACTTTTTATCAGCCCCATTTTCTCTTACTTCTTTCCCTTACTACCCTGCTGAGTAATATAGGTTTCTATTATGAACTGAATTTGTATATATTTTTTCCCACTTTGAACTAATTTAGTTATGAGTGAAGTTCAAGTATTACCCAACCCACCTCCACTATCTTTTCCCTCCAAGTTAAAAAAGCTCTTCTTTGGGCACCTCTTTTATCTTTGATAATTTTCCTCATTCTTCCTCTTCCTTCTGTCTTCTTCCAGGGCATCCTTCTTTCTTGCCTGTCCACTTTTTTACGTCACCCAACATAATCAACTCACTTCTGCACCCTCTTTCTATGTATACTTTTTCTAACTGCCCTAATAATTGTAACATTCTTAGAAGATACGTGTACCATCTTCCCATGTAGAAAGGTAAAGTGTTAACCTTATTGAGTCCCTTATGATTTATCTTTCATATGTACCCTTTTATGTATTATATTTGAGAGTCAGATTTTCTATTCATCTCTAGTCTTTTCATCAGGAATGCTTGAAAGTCCTTTATTTTATAAAGGATCCATTTTTTCCTTTGAAGGATTATACCCAGTTTTCCTGGGTAAGTTATTCTTTTCTGTAATCCCAGCTCTTTTGTCTTCTGGAATATTTTATTGCAAGCCCTCTACTCCTTTACTGTGGTAACTGGTAAAGCTTGTGTGATCCTGACTGTAGCCCCATGCTATTTTAGTAGTTTCTTTTTTATTGTGCAAAATTATTTCTCTCTTTGACCTGGGAACTCTGTAATTTGGCTAGAACATTCCTGGAAGTTTTGGTGGATTCTTTCAATTTCTATTTTGCCCTCTGGTTCTAGGTTATCTGGACAGTTTTCCTTGACAATTTCTGGAAACATGGTGTCTAGACTCTTTTTTTGATCACAGCTTTCAGGGAGTCCAATAATTCTTAAAACTCTTTTCAATCAGTTGAGGTCAGTTGTTTTTTTTTTTTAATGAGATATTTCATATTTACTCCTTTTAACTATTTCTTCGTGTCTCATGGAGTTCCACTTGCTTCCACATGCAAGCTTCCTCTTGCCCAATTCTAACTTTTAAGGAATTATTTCCTTCAGTGAACTTTTGTACCTCTTTTTCCATTGGCCAGTTCTTCTTTTTAAGACATTATTTTCTTAAATGAATTTTTGTATCTCTTTTTCTATTAGGGCGATTCTGTTTTTTGAGGTCTTTTTCTCCTCAGGGGTGTGTGTGTGTGTGTGTGTGTGTGTGTGTGTGTGTGTGTGCTTTTTTTAAACCAAACTATTATATTTTCATACTTTTCTTCTTTACTTTCATTTCTTTACCTATTTTCCCCCCTAACATTCTAATTTGATTTTTAAATCATTTTTTAGCTCTTTCAGGAATTCTTTTTGGGCTGTTGTTCAGTTCATTTTTTTTTCTTGGAGGCTTTCCTTGTATCTGTTTTGACATCATTGTCTTCTTCTGACTTTGGGTCTTGATCTTCTCTGTTACTAGAGTAGCTTTTCATTGTTGCTGGTGTTTGCTCTTTTTTCCACCCTAGTTCTTAATTTGGAACTTAATGTTAATTTTGCATTTTGTTCCCTGCATGGGGGTAAGGGGTGAAGCTGTCTCATGCTTCAAACTTTTTCCCACTTCTGTTTTCAGATCTAGTTCTGGGAGTTTTTAAATTTTCAGTTCTTCTAAGATGGTATGATCTGACAAAAGGTATAGTCACAGCTTTCTTAGTCTACAGTCTGGTTCCTATCCAGGAAGGGCCCCTGATTCGTTTGGATTCCAATCAATACTGTTCTTCCCAGTCTTATCCCTTGTGGCTGAAGTGTTACTACCTCTCAGGGTTTCTACTCCCTGTTAACTAAAACTTCTCCTCTCTCTCTGCCTTCAAACTATGACTTAGAATAGTGGATAGGCAATGGAGATACCAAACAGTTTCTGGTCCTACATTCAGTGCTGGCACAGGGGTACCTTTCCACCTTTTTCTGACCAGTTGCCATGTCCCCTTACCATCCCTGGCCTAAGAGTTCCCAGAACTGCTTCTTCTTCTGTTACCACCACCATTTAATCGCACCAATGGTATTTCATCCATGCAACCTCCAGATCAGCCTCCTCCCCCATGTCAGAGATTTCACTTTCTGATTTCCTATGTTGTCTTGGGCTGAAAGGATGTCTCATTCTAGCCTTTTGTTGGCTCTGCCACTCCAAAATTTGATTTGAGGCAGGCATTATCTTAAAATTGTTTAGAAAATGTTGGGGAATCTTAGCTGAATGCTTCTGTACTCCACCATCATAGCTCTAACCCCAGTTAGTGAATTTTTGAAGTAGGATTTGAATCAAGGTCTTCCTAACTTCAAAGCTAATATGCTATGTCTTTCCCCATTTTAGAAAAAAATTAAAGAATATTTGTCTAAGAGATTATCCAGAGTGCTGCACATTTTCATTAATGTTTCACTTTCAAGGAGTTTTAGCATCTGGAGTGTGAAAAGGAGTTTTAGTCTGAGAAGACTCTCCATTTCTCTATTTTATCTTAAAACTTTATGTAGAAAAATGAGTCACTACTATAACAACTCTAATATATAACACGATCCGACCCAAATCAGGAAATTGCAAAACTGAGACTGAAATAGTCATTGCATCCTTAACTCAATCGCATCAAACCCTTTTTAAAATAGACAAACCATCCAGGGGTAAATGATGACCTAAGTTAGACCCTTAAGCTTGCTGTTCTGTGTTTTGTCAATGAAGACCACAGGCTTACTGCAGCATATATGTGCTTTTGTGGATGAATTGTCTTTGGCTACATTAAGGAGACAAACCTTATTGAATACTGCAGTATGACCACTCTCCCCATCACATTAAATCTATTTATTAAATCCCCCAAAGCGGGATAGCAGGGCAGTTGCTCCAACTGAGGCAGAGATAGAATTCTGTAAAGGGGAAATGCTACTTTTATTGAAATGGAGACATCACAAAAGAGTCTGGTCACTCAGTCTTCCAATGTCTGATATCACTTTTAAACACAAAACAACCCTGCCCCCCTCCCCCTGCCACATACACACACTAACAATTAATAACAGAGACAGAGAGAGAGGGAATAAGAGAAGGAAGGAAAGGAAGGAAGGAAGGAAGGAAGGAAGGAGATAATAGCTAACATAGTGTTATAAGGTTTGCAAAGAACTTTACATATTTTAACTTACTTGAAAGAAAAAGAGAAAGAAAAGAAAACAAAGGAAAAAGCACAGCCTTAATTCCTGAGTCCTGCAAGGGTTAAAGTTAGATCAAAATCAAATGGCATGTTTTACCAGGTCTTCTGCATGACTGATACTGCAATCGATCTGCAGCGGTTCATTTTCTCTCTGGAATCTCTGCCTACTGAGAACAAATACAAACACATGTGGAACCAATAGGAAGCAGACCAAGGGGTTTAAGAGCACTGTACCAACCTATGTCAGAAAGCTCTCACTTAACAGATGGGGCAATTAATAAAACAGTCAAGTGGTATGACTACGTCAAGGTGCCTTTAAGTGCTAACAATCCTCTTTTGTCTTTCTACAGTAGGGTACAGATGGATTCCAATTCAGAATAAGAAAAGCATTGTGCCCAAGTTTGCTGTTGTACAGTGTCACAGTATTTATAGGGTGCCAGGTGTCCCATGTCTCCGATTTTAAAGACAAATAGGATACTGATTTCATTCCCCTGTAGCATTTTAAGAGCTGACGTGACCACTAATCTGGGGAAAATGAAACTTTACAAGTAAATCAACCTTTTCTTTTATCAATCTTAAAAAAGGAAGGGTTTGCCATAAAATGTTGCCACTTTGCATGCCCCTCCCTGCCTATTGATACTGACTCAACTCCACTCCCTCACACACAGATTTTTGCCCTTCTGTGGGCTAGCACATGTCAGTGTCCCTTCAGAGCCAGAGTGAACCTTTAGTATCTCCCATTATCTTTCCAGCAACACAGAACGTGGACAGACCCCAGGCATTGGTGGTCATGAGAGGTCACATGATTCTTTTTTGCAAGATGTCCTGGCTGAATTCCAGCCTGTTTAATTGTATTTTTGTCTCTCTTGGTTCCCTGTTCCTCACCTCCCTTTCCTGGCTCCTCTCCGTTGGCAACTTTAGTCAGAGACACTAACCTTTTTTTTTGGTTTCCTATCTGAAATAAGCTCAGCATAACCTAGTAAGTGATGGGTTCCTTTCTAGGAGGAACTGCACAGAAATTGAAATGAGCTCCACAGACTGGAATAAATTTTGTCTCTCATAAACTTTGAAGTTTCTTTTGGTGAAAATGTCAAATGGAATATTGCACATCAGCTATTTTCCTATGTCTTGTTTGCTTCTGAACACTTAAGATGTATGATATTTTCTTTCTAGAGTACTTATCTCTGAATTACCTTTTTCTTTTCCATCCATTGATGACAATGATAAAGGAGATGATAGTCTCATGACTTCTGCCCCAGTGAGATCACACCTGGAGTAATATATTCAATTCCAGTTATCACAATTTGGGAAGGACATTGGCAAAACAAAGTATATTCGAAGCAAGGTGACAAAGATAGTAAGGGATTGAGGACCTCCTACTGTTTCTTTCCCATTCCCTCTTACTGCTAGTGCCTTCTTTCTGTGATCCTTGCTAATTTATCCCGCATGTGTCTTCTTTGTTTATAGTTGTCCATATTGACTCTGCCATTAGATTGTAAGCTTATTGTGTGTAAGAAAAGCACTATTTGCTTTTCTTCATATACTTTGTGCTTCGCATATCACCTGGCACATAGTAAGCACTGAATAAATGCTGCTTAATTTAATGAAACTTGACTTCAGAAAGCTGCATGGCCAGAAAAGAAGGTAGGGTGATTGAGTAATAAGTGTGGAGGAAGACAGAAAGCCCAAGGGTTGTGCTGGTATCCATAAAATATTAATATCTTGACACTGGGAGGGCCTCTCTGGGGGTTATCCTGTGTGTAGAGAGATGAGGTTTGGATTTGCTGTGATTTGTCCTGGTAGAGCAGAGGTTCCCAAACTTATTTGGCCTATGGTCTCCTTTTCAAAATTAAAAATAATTACTCAGTGGCAATCTACTTTCTTTAACCCTTTAATGATTTTTAATTTGCGTTATTTCAAAAAATATGAAATATTTTAAATGATACATCTTAAAAATTTGATAATTTATTGTAAATTTTTGGGTTTTTTCCTGCATTGAAATTTTGATGATGCAATACTGTGTGATATAACTGTATAGTATCTTATTGTAACCAAGTCATTACAAGCACATATGCATGCTGGACTTCCCAACAATGTGCGACACACAAGCCTGCCAACACTTACTTAAAATCTGTCAGCACATGTGAGGGTTGATTGGATAAACCCATATTTTGTGTGTTTATTTAGAAAATAAAGTAATCACTATGACTTTTATTCTGTTACACGACAGATGAAACATGTATGAATGGTTTTTCAAATTTTTCTTCTCTTCTTTCCTTATGCTTCCACTGCCCCCTTATTTTTATTCAACATCCCTCAACTTCACCCACGGCTACTAGCAAGGGACAGTATCACCTGCTTTGGGAACCTATGCTTGGTAGAGGAAGTCTATGCACCAATAACAGATTTAACAAAGCAATCAAGCCTTGGACCTCTCTGTTTCTCTGCAGTTTCTATCATTGCTCCTAGTTCTGCACTCAACTGAAGAGAACAGGGAGGGATGTGATTAACATTCACTTTAGTCTGATGAAAGCCCACACTTTCTTAGCATCATCTTTGAGAACAAAAAAAACCTAGCAGACTGATAAGGGATGGGGGTAGAGTCTTAACAGTTGAGAGAGCCAAGCTTCTTGAAGGAGGCTGCTTTTGAACTGATTTAATGGGAGTTAGGAATTCAGAGAGAGAGAGAGGCAGACAGACAGACAGACAGAGAAAGATAGACAGACAGAGTCATGAGAGGTAGCCTGTGCATAGGCAAGGAGATGAGTGATGAAATGTTGTAAAGAGAAAATAGGAAACTGGCTAGGCTGATTAGAATGAGAGTATGTAAGGGGGAGTAGCATGTAACCATCCTGGAAAGATGGGTAAAGTCAAGATTGAGAAGAGTTTTAAATGCCAAACAGAGGAGTTTGTATTTTAACTGAAAGATAATAGGGAGCCACTGAGATTTGTTGAATAGAAAAGTAACATGATAAGACTTAATTTTTTATCAATATCAATTTGGCAATGTGGAAGGCAATGAAGAGAAAAGACATTGAATGAAAAAAGACAATAAGGAAGTTGTTTCAATCCATATAAGAGCCAATGAGAGCCTGGAATAAGGAGGTTATGCTGTAAATGGAAAAGAAGGGATATATGCCAGAGAGGTTGAGGAAGTAGACTCAGGGTGCTTGAAAGTGAAGAGTTATCTCTTCACTAGGTTTTGAATCTGGGTGAATTTGAAAGAATGGTGGTACCCTCAACAGAATTAGGAAAGTTGTGAACAGGGGCAGACTTAAGGTAAAATGTATTGAGCTTTGTTTTGGACATGCTAAATTTGATATACCTGTGGTATGTCCAGATGGAGATATCAAACAGACAAGTGGAGAGGAAGGATTGAGACTCAGGAGAGATAAAATGCCACAGACCATCAGGAGATGCAAAAAAATCTCCCTTTCCCCTCTGAAAAGATAATATAAATTAGAAATAGTTCAGAATATAAGAAATTCAAAATATACTTCAGGTAAATTTCATAGACTGTACTTTAAAGAATATAACTGGATTGGGAGTCAAGATGGTGGAGTAACAGCATGCACTTCCTAGAGTGCTTCCCCCAACACCAGCCAAATACCTGTAAAAGATGACTCTAAACAAATTCT
>JAQQSK010000470.1:0-18509 GCA_028658325.1 Potorous gilbertii
CCTGAAAGAGATCCAAAAAGAGAAACTCCTAGGAACATTGTGGCCAAATTCCAGAGTTCTCAGGTCAAGAAGAAGTTAGGGAAATTAGCAGTTGTATACCGAAACACTTCATATTTGATTTCAATAGAATTGCAGAGGCCAGTCCAATTCTCAAACAGCATTTTCCTTCTGGAGACTATGACATACCCTATATGTAATTTCCTCCCTTTCCAATATATAATTCTCCATATGTGCTCTTTCCAGGAATTTACATTCCTGATACTTTCGCATTGCTCCAGCATAGTATAATGATGCCATGGGGAAGAAAGCCCTGGATATGGAATCAGAAGACGAAGTAGGTCAGATCTTAGCTCTGCAATTTACTGATTATGCATAGGCAAGCCACTTCACAACCTGAGGCTCATTTTACTTATACCTAGAACAAAGGGGGTAAGTTAGATAATACCTAAGGTCCTTTCCCTCTGGCTCTGAAAACTGTATATATACTATAGGTGAGGTTTTACTTTGGGGTTTATTTTTTGGAAAAAGGTTGGTGTGCCAGAGGAGACTCTGGGTAGCCCCTGAGGATCCTCTCCGGCTTTGAAAACCCAGATGTTAGTGCTTCTCGTTCTGGTAATGATATATGTATTGTCTACAATCAGACCATTGGAAGCCCTTTCTGTTTGTAATTTCTGCTTGTAAATTCTGTTTTGCATTTTCCCTGAAGTTCAGGGTGCTGACTTTTCCCCCTGAAGTAAGTGAATGATATATGTGCTTGATTAAAATAATTGTTCACCCCTCAAAAGTTGCTTTCCTTTTAGAAAAAGAGATCTAGATAAGAATCCATACAGTAGACTCCCCTGTGTATGTAGGTTTCTGTGTAGGTTCTTGCTGTTACAGTCATGCATTAGACAGAAAAATGGATCTGGAATTATTAAGACCTGAATTCACATGTGCCCTCAGGTGCTTACCTGTGTGATCCTAGACAGGTCATTTATTTAATCTTTCTGCCTCAACATCCTCATCTGTAAAATGTGTCTAATACCTACCTCCTATGAATGTTACAAGAATAAAATGAGATAATATTTGTAAAGCTTTCTGCAAACCTTAGAGCATTCTATAGATGTTAGTTATTATTCTAATTACCCCATTTGGAGCAAAAAAGAAACCCAAGAGCTTTACATGTCAATAGCTTTTTGACTTGAGTGGCCACTTGGTCAAAGAGGTACCTATTTCCAAGTTTCTGAGGAAGTCTAGCAGACAAAGTAACACGTCCCTTTGTCTCAGGTAGCTTTGCTGGGTCACTGTATTTATATATTTATATACTGGGTCACTGAATATAAATTCATATCTGAAAAGGTAAGTAGTGCCATCACTTGACCTATTATCTGGAGTAATGTTCTAGACAAAAATCTATGGACAGTTAATAAGCATGGGGTTCTACCTGACAGGATTGGCATAATATTGGACCCAGTTTTGTGATCTCAGAGAAACTAATTATTATCTAATGAGTGTTATCTTCTTCATGAATTTCCCAACTAATGAGCAATGAAAAGTATTAATTATATATGGTTTGGGGTTGAGTTAAAAAATAATCCATTAATGCATTAAACTGGGATGTTCAAAGAAGTTAAATTGTCCTTTATCATCATAATCTTCTGTGATATAATCCTGAGTCAAATCAAATAAATAAACATTTATTAAATACTTGCCACGTGTGAGATACTATGCTAAGCCCTGGAAAAACTACAAGCAAAAATAAAGATAATTCTTGCCCTCAAGGAACTTATAGAAAAATGAGAACAAGATTACTGTATGGGAAAAAGGATTCTCACCAAGGATAGTAACAAAAACAATATATCATCATTTACTCAAATAAACCAATGGATCAGTGATCTCATCAATTTCAATGTTCTTTCTAGTGATGCAAAATGCAATCTATCCATACCAGTGCATCCTGTGTGACTCTTGTTTATATCTTGCTTTTGGCTCACCACAAAGCTTCCACCCAATGGATTCCTCACCTTCCCCTTACATTTTGAAGATGTCACTCAAGAACTGAGGATGCCACTTGCTACATGACCAACTCATATTCTTTTTCTATCATACATTTCCTTGAATTATTTTTTTCTTTGACCCAGAAGTTCTGGATTTTGGCTCTGACATTCCTAGGAATCTTCATTTTGATGTTCTTTTAGAAGGTAACTATTGAACTCTTTCTATTTTCTGTTTCTAATAAAGCTGAGCAGTTATCCTTTATGATTTCTTGAAATGTGATGTTTAGGTTCTTTCAGATATTCCAGTGGGTGATCATGGTTTTTAGGTGATCATGTCCAGTGATTCTTAAATTTCATCTCCTTGATCTATTTTCAAAGTTTGTTGTTTTTGTTATGAAATACCATGCTTTTTCTATTTTAAAATCTTTTGATTTTATGTCAACATTTATTGTTACGGAACCATTCCCTTTTGTTTGGTCCATTTTAATTTTCAAGGAGTCTGTTACTTACTATCCTAGTTCCTCATTTGTCATGTTGTAGCCTGTTCACACCCACTGTGGCCTCTGCTCTGCTCTCTGGACAATTTCATTTTCAGTTCTTCAAAGATGGTTGTGTATTTTGTCTCAAAGGCATATGCCCTAGTAGAAAACTCGTGTTAAAAAGATTGACCTTTGTTTCTTGGAGAAATTGGCATCATTAAAAGAACTTTATGATATGCAGAAGGCTTTGAGACCCAATTTCCTTCTCCCATCCAACCCATCGTCTCCTACACCACCTGACAAATTAATAATGATGAGGATGAGGATGATAAAGAGGTAAGGTTCTGTAGTGCCTGAAGAACTAGCCTTTAGGCCAGGAAGATCAGAGTTCAAATCCTACCTCTGACAGATGCTAGCCGTGAGCCTCTAAGAATTTCTGTTGTAGATGAGGTACTGACCTGAATTGGTAGAGAGAATTTGCTCATCTGGGAGTTCTCCATACCAATGAAATCACAGGTTCCATCCCCATCCCTATCCCTCAATAATAATATTTAATGTCTCAATGCCCACCTCTTACTCTCTGGTTGATAGTACAGTATCTTGCACATAGTAAGTACTTAATAAATGTTTATTGATTGATATGATTGATTGATATTCCAGTCAGGTGCATAGAAGCTTAGGATGGGCTTACTTTTGGGCAAAGATGATGGAAAGGTCTTTTCTATCTCCTTTCTCTCTTCCCAACCATTAGAGTTGGCACTACATCCTCTGATTATTTCCTATCTATAGGGATGACTTGGGTTCATACTAAGTGACGAAAAATCTTTTAGTAGGCTCCTAAACCAGAACTCTATGGACATGTTAATGGAATGACCCATTCCCCAGCTTGAAAGTACAAGGAAGACTTTCTGGACGGGGCCTGGGCTACCTACAACTAGTCATAAGTTATGAATTCATGGTTTCTTGGTCAAGTCTATGCCTGTGATTGAACTGTCTTCTGTCTTAGTCTTCTTTTCTTCAGTATGGAGCCTGGAGAAATCTCACCAGAGAGTTGATATCTTCCCCTTCTCAGCTACAGCAGGAGCAAAGTGGGACCTACTGGAGCAGATGAGGTGGCAACAAAAGTAGAGAAAGATACACCAAAAAGGAGGGTTGCTCACAGTTTGAAAGACCATCAGAAAGAGCCCACTTGGTATTGATCAGGCCATATTCATTTGAGTGAAATGTGAAACTACTAATTAGCAGCTCTTACAAAGAAACTGCAAATATCCCAAGAAAATTTGACTTATACTTTCACCTGATTGTACTAACCATGATAAGTTATTGGATTCTTTTCTAATCATTTGATGATTTTTCATGGTTTAGCATTCCTGTTTTTTTGTGGGGTAGGGGCATCAAATTACATATTCAATACCTGATTCATGTTTATATTTGGTATTCTTTATTTTCTCTCTTTTTCTAGGGAGAATCCATAGACTAGAGCCCAAAATAGAATTGTTCTTCTCAGAAATTTGAGGTGGGATTGGAATTGAAGCACTAAGGAGCCTAATTCCCTGAGAGCCCAGGGCAGTAAAGGACAGGGATTGGCCAAGGTCGCCTGCCCCTGGGGTCTCAGCCTGGCAGTATCTGGCTGGTCATTATGATAAACGAGCATTTATATAGTGAGTTGACATTTGCAAAGTACTTTAAATGTGTGACCTCAGCTGATCCTTAAAACAACCTTGTGAGGTAAGTGTGATCATCATTCCCATTTTACAGATGAGGAACCTGAGGCTCCAAAAAGTTGCTCTAGGTAACATAGATACCAGGTATAATCTCAGTTTTCCACCAAAGTCACCCTTCCTCTTCTTTAGTTCTATCTCCTTCCACTCTTTCAATTTCCCAACAGCTTGCCAAGTTCCTACCACATTTCAAAAAGTTGTGATATCAGAACTCTTCTCCTGACCATCTCTACACAGTAACACTTCAATGAAACTTGACATTTTCAGAAGTTCTACAGTTTCCATCTTGCTAGCGGTATGCCCTTGGTATCCACTTCTCAGAGCCTCAGTTTTCCCAACTATAAAATGAGGTGATTGAAATAGCTGATCTTTAAGATCCATCCCGGCTCAAAAATGCTAAGTTATCTGTCCCAGTGGTAGCCCAATTTTTCTCTCTCCTCTTCTCCCTAGCCTCAGTCATTTAGGATCAGATTGGAAAGATTCCATAGTCTTCAGAAATAATAGATTGAATTGGAAGAATACTCAGAAATTCTGAGTCAGTATGCAGTTAATTTATAAGTATTAGGAAGTGCCTTCAATGTTCAACTGCTTTTTATTCTCTCTCCACTATTCCTTTTCTTCCCTACTTGGAACTGGTCATGGCCCTAATTTATTTAGAGCTTCATATATAGTGCTATAAGCAAATGGAGCCAAGGAGATAGATTGAGGGGGTAAAAGGGAGTAATCAATGCTTTACAAACAACCTTTTTGCATCCTTGACCATAACTCTGTGGATGGGACAAGGGTGGTACCTTGATGGTGGGGTTCTCAGTTAACTGCCATTTACTCTTAATCCCAGAATTGGAGGTAAGTGGCACTTTGGGAATGCTAAATAGGCTTTTTGAACAGGGCAAAGTTTTGCTTTTTGCTGCCTTATTTATTTGAGAAAATGCTGAAGCACAGGCCCTGACTCTTTCTAAAGCTGTTATCAGAGCCCAGCCCATATCCCATCATTGAAAACATCACTTTACTAAATGTATGCTTTAGTGCCTTGATGACATTTGAGTTGTTACTTCCAAAGAAGGGTGTTCACTTGGGGAAAGGCTGATGCTCCAAGAAAAACTTAAAAGCAACAGAATGTATGTTCTTCACAGACTGGGATCTGGGGGACTGGCTTTCAAATAGGGGAAGAAATGTCACCAGAAGCTCATGATATTTCAGTCTAGTGTGGTATGATGGGAAAAAAACCCAGAAATAGTATAATGGAAAGAGTACTGGATTTAGAGTCAGAAGACAGGTTCACCTTCCAACTCTGCCATCTGTTTGACTTTGAGCTGTTGAGTAATCAACAGGCATTTGAAATAAATATTTATTTGATATATTATTTTCCCCAATTACATGTAAAATAATTTTTAAAATTTGTTTTTAAGAATTTTGAGTTGCAAATTCTCTTCTTCCATCCCTCCCCATCCTGCTCATGGAGAAGGCAAGCAAGACACTCTTGATCAATAGACATTTATTAAACACCTACTGCACTGGGTACTGGGGATAAAAATACAGAAAAAAACCCAGTGCATTTTACTAGAAGGACACAAGGTGTACATGTGTAAATACATATTTCAAAAAATACATGAATGCATGATAATTGAGATAGGGTAGTAAGAACTAGGAGTTGAAGGAATCAGGAAAAACTTCATGGAAAAGGTGATACAATCTGAGATTCTAAGAGGCTAAGAAGAGGAGGGAGTGTATTCTGGGTTAGGGTGCAGCCTGGATAGATTGCTTTCTCTCAGTTTCCTCATCTGCCGAATGAGGAGGTCATATATGACCTTTAAGTTTCCTTTCAGCTCTAGCTAGGATCTTATGGATCAGAAGACCTGGGTTTAAATGCTGCTTCTGCTATCTCTCTCTCTCTCTCTCCCCTCTCTAAAACACACACACACTCTCTCTGTCTCTCTCTTTCTGTTTCCTCAGCTATAAAATGCAACAGTTAGAGTAGATGATCTCTACCAACCTTTTTGGTCCTAAATTCTATGAACATCTTTGTTCATGCAGTCTGAGGTCAGACTCAAGAGTCAGTTTCAGTTCTGATCTGATTCCTTTCTGGGCCTGAATGCAAGTCAAGTTACCTTCTCTGTTTCCCCATTTTAAAAACAGGGAAATAACTTTTTTTCTCTTCCCGAACTTGCCTTAGATACAACTTGTTGGGCCTGGGTTAGGGTATAAATACAATTACTAATACAGAACCTCTTTTAAAAAATGATTGGCATTTTGGTCTGGAGGGGAAAATGTCTAGCTTGAGAGATGCATCATCTTACAGTGATAAATGATCAGGTACAGGCAGTTCCTGACTTAGGCTTAGGTGACATATGGAGTGGGGAGCAAAGGTGGTACTGAGATAAATCTTAGAACCCTTTCCTTTGAGGATTGGATCTACATCTATCAAAAAGATTAAGGATAAAGGCAGTCTTAAATTTGCTTGATGGTTGGGTTAACACAAAATCTCCTGGATACTTTTTCTTATAAGTTGGTTCTAGTGTAAAGCATAATGCTTCACTACAAAATAAAACATTTTTTAAATGTTTCTCTGTAATTGTCAAAACAAGATTTGTACTAGTCAGAGACATCTGCAAAACCAGTTATATGCTGAGGTTATTCTCAAGATAACAACCACTTTAAATTCATCTAGCACAGTGCCTGGCACATCCAGATGATTGCTGGTTGACAATATGAAGAATGAGACTATAGAATTCTTGGGGGCTATTGAGTTCCAAATACTTGGTTCTACTGTCAATTCTTCTTTCTAGGAACCCAACTCATCAAGTTTCTTATCTCTCACACTTGGGTAAAGATACTCTGCAAAGACTGTGTGATTATATTGTGTAGAATACAAAAATTGAGAGAGAATGCAATGGCAGCATTAGCTTGTCTAAAGAAATGGTGAAGAAAAGACTTAAGGAAGTGTAATGCACACATATGTGCACACACAAACATATGTATTTATCTAGCTTTAATACTGGGTCTATCCATCTTGTTCAGGCTAAAACGACAACAACCACTTGCCAGTCTGACTCCACTGCTGATCTGCATGGGACCTCTGATCCTACTCAATTTCCATCCTTGGTTGGTTCATGTCTTCTTAGGCAGCCCTAACCTCTCACTCTGGGGGGCTCACTACATTGGTGCCAGACTTAACACTACGGCTTAGTACATGGCAGCTCAGAATTCCTGAGCTAAAGAGTTCCACCCACCTCATCCTCTTCAGTAGCAAGGATTATTGGTATGCTTTGCCACACCCAGCAGAAGTGTAAAAATATTCAGGTTCTTTCACCAGAGAAAAAACATGGGTGGATGTGCTAATCTTTCTTTAAAGTGCCATATCTCAGTTTCTAGAACCCTTGAACTTTTCTACAATATTGGGTTTTGCCTGGGAATTTTGCACATCCTTTGATCATAAAATCATAGCATTTGTGGGGCTAGAGAGCAACATAGTAGAAGGGAAAGAATATTTTACCCAGAAATAGGAGATGAGTTCCAGGACCAGATCTGGCATTTGCCAGCATGTTGATTACAAGTAAGTTGTCTGACTTCTCCTTAGAGAAGTTTTCTTGTCCATAAAATGGAAATAGTTGCTGTGGCTGTACCTAGAGCTTGGAATGCATTCCTCCTCTCTACCTGCCTTCTAGAATCCTGATAGACATAGATCAATAGATCAATCAATAGACAGACAGATAGAGTATTTACTAAGTACTTTAGGCACTGGGAGCTTAACTGGGGATACACATAGAAGTTAAGGAGATAGTCCTCACCCTCAGGGAGCTTGTATTCTAATAGAGACAAAACACAAAGGAGAACTAGAAACAGGAGAGGGAAAAGAGATGGGAAGGGAAGGTAACTTGTGGAGCAAAGAGACATTCCAGAGAATGAGTTGGGCTGGGAGTGAAGTAGCTGACTATGGCTCCATTATGAAATGGCAGTTCCAGTCAAGTGTTCACCAGTCCAAATTGGAGGCTGCAGGGAGGAGTTTTTCCAAAGGAGGGAGACCCCCTACTCATTACATCATGAGATTCTTTAGAGCAGGGACTATATTTTTCCTTTCTCTGTATCCCCAGAACTTAGCACAATGCCTGGTGAATAGTAGGTATTACTCTTGAAAAGCCACAAAGTGTTCTGTAGCATGTTACAATTTTATATCGACAATTATGGTCATTGTGCTAAAACCAGTTTCTATTTCTCTGTTAAGACTTTGTATTCTAGTAAGATGGGCTTTAAAGAGAGTTACATCCTAATATTCTTCGTTTTGTAATTTCCAAACACTTTTGGAAGATAGCTTTGTATCTAATTCATCTGGATGTAATAGTTGGGAAAGATGTTAAGTTAAGAATGGCAAAAAGTTCTACTTTAAAGGGCACAGAGCTAAGGTTAAATGAGGGTGAAATACCTTTTTTTTGGAAAAAAAATAGAATTGAAAAAATTTTATGACAAAGTCTACACATGATGGAAAGGCACAGAAAAGTTAGAATCTAAGAGGAGGGTGGAGAATTAAGATGAGAATAATCCATTTAAGTATTGATTGGTTAATCACTCAATCAGCTAGGAAGCAAAAGGTGAAATTAATATCAAAATAGGAGAAAAGATGAAGATGAGAAGAGTTTGTTGTTGTCCAACATGTTCGACTCTCCATGACTTCATTTGGGGTTTTCTTGGCAAAGATACTGGACTGATTTGCCATTTTCTTCTCCAGCTCATTTTACAGATGAAGAAACTGAGTCAAACAGGGTTAGATGACTTTTCCAGGATCACACAGCTAGTGTCTGAGGCCTGATTTGAACTCAGGAAGATGATTGTTTCTGACTCAAGGCCTGGCACTTCAGACACTGCACCACCTACTTGCCCAATAACAACATAAAATTGAGAAGACTGAATGCATGCAGTTATAATCCTTCTAAACTACCTTGTTTGTTTGTTTGTTTTTTAAAAGCTGATGACTTTGAAAAATAGGTAGTGAATGAATATATTGAATCCAATGATCACCTTAGAAAAGTTTAACTGACTTAAAACTTTCTATGATGAGGCTACTCTCACTTTTTAATTGAAAGATTGGTACTGGTTTACCCTCTAATTTCATTTAGTAAATTCTGCCCACCCAGCTTTCTCTTCAGTTCTGACACTAATATATACTCCTATATTACCTTCTGCCTTCTTTCCATCCCCAGGATAGTCCTTATTGACCCATCTTCCCCAAAGATGAGTGGTCAGAAAGGACCGAGCTGGGCTGGAAAAAATAAGATCTGTATTTTTGAGAGATAATCTGCAGGACTTAGGAAGGGTTTACAGATGACAGGTGAGATCATAGACCTCAAGCTCAAAACATCTTAGATGTTTTCTAGACCAACCCTCTCATTATATAGATTACTAGGATCAAATAGGTAGAAATGATCAGAAGCAAGATTTGAAGCCAGATTTTCTTGAATACAAGTCCAGTGCTCTACACCACTATACCACACTCAGATGCTATTTTAGATGGAGCCTCTGCCTTGGCTCAAAAGAAATAGTGGCTCTTACCTCATGGACCACACAAGTCTCTCAAGGTAACACAAAAAGTCCACACAAACCCTTTTCTGTCTGCACTCCCTGGTACAACCAGGGATAACAGAATAGAAAAAACCTACACCATAGGCAAGCTACTCAAAACAAAAAGGCTGGTACAATAGAGAGAGTACTAGATTTTGGAACCAGATGACCTGTGTTCAAAATCCACTTCTGTCTTGTCTCTGTCAAGGAAAATGATCTTTGTATTGGGAAGGACAGAACTGAAATACAGTTGATATTCAAGACAATTAGGGAATTAGTAAGAGAGCACATGGTTATCTTGAGTGAATTCAAGTGACCCTAGTCTAGATGGCTGAAAGAGCTGGCAGATATGACTACTGGTCCACTGTTAGTGATTGTTTAAAGGGCATGGAAGATGGGAGAGTTCTCTCAGGACTAAAGAAAGGCAAATATTGATCTAGTTTTCAGAAAAGAGACAAGAGTATATTCTACAAGCTCAGTGGACTTGACTTTAGTTCCTGGGAAGATTTTATAACATATGATTAAGGATGTTTACTGAAAAGAATATTTAGTGAATAACAAGGAAAGGAAGTTATGATTTAAAAAAAAACTAGACTCCATCAAGAATAGATCATATGAGACTAACTTTTTCTTTTAAAAGGGCTCTTGAACTACTAGATCAGATAAATGTTATAGCTATGCTTTATTCAAATTTTTGGTAAAGCATGTGATAAGCCTTTTAATGTTATTTTTGTATATAAGATGCAGAGATATATTCTAAGCAACAGTGCAATTAGTTAGATTCTGAAGTGGTTGAATAGTAGGACCTAATAAATGGTTATTAATAGTTCTAAGTCAAATTAAAAGGACATCTCTAGTGGAGCATTCCATTTCAACAGCTGTTGCCCCTGTGTATTGTATGATAACTACCTTGTATTAAATGGGCTCTCTTTTAAAGGAGGGTGCACCATTGAGGTATGCGAATACAAAGGAATATGAAGAAATCAGAGAAGTACAAGAGTTCTATGAACTGATGCAGAAGGAAGTAAGCAGAATCAGGAGAATAGGCACATTGACTGCAACATGAGGCAGATATAGTGGCTGCAGTGGCTAGAGTACTGGATGTGCAGTCAGGACAGCTCTAGTTCTAATGCTGCCTCTGATGTTTGCTATGAGGTTCTGGACAGGTTTGATTTCTCATAATAATAGCACACCTATTACACAGTTTGTGTGAGGATCAAATTAGATTATATGTATGTATATATACATATATATATATAAAATCTAATTTGATCCTATAATATAGGTGGTCCCAATATACATGTATATCTATATGTCTTTGCAGACCTTAAAGTATTACATAAATGTTTTTTCTTATCATTATGATCACAACAATGTTCATAGAAAGAACAATAACGAGAGGAAATTTGGAGGATGGTAATTATATTGATAATATAATAATGCCCCAACTTGGCTCCAGAGAAGAGTTGAGAAACTACATCTCTCTCCTCTCTTTGGATGGGCGGGAGACTATGGCTGTGGAATATACCATATGGTCGGACTTGGTTGACATGTGGGCTAGTTTTGCTGAACTCTTTCCCTCTACCTCTTTCAGTTTCAATCTTTGTTGTTACAAGAGATGGCTTGTTGGGAAGGGGACATATTTGGAAATAAATGTGATAGAAGAAGTAACCTATTGCTAAATTGTTTAAAGTGGATACATTATGGTAACCTCAGTTCAAGAATGTAAACCACTATCCCTGACTGTGAGAACCTTGTTAAGAAACTAAGGCTTCCCAGTTCCGGGAAGCGCTGTCCTCCTTATAATTGTTTCCTTTGCAAAGAAGTGATTACCAATCCTCCAACAAGGGCTGTAAAACACTCAGAATGATCATTTATCCCAAAGTCACAGGATGTATGTGGATAACAAGACATATCAGAATGAAAAATAGTGGGTCAGCATGTGGAGGGAGTAGGCATCTTAATGACTAAATTGTACCAATGCCAGGCGAGTTAGATCAATTATGAACATATCTATGGCTGCACTTGCCAAAAATGACTATCTAAATGAAAAACAAGGTTGATTTCATGGTTATGTAGAATGAAGGGCACAGCCATATTCTAGTTCCCTACCAAACAAGTTCTGATGTTGGGCATTGTCTCGGGTGCAGACCAGTCATATGCATCATTGGCAGAATCTGATGTGCAGCACTGCAGCTGACTATTCTCAAATGGAATCCGCTGTCCCTGGACTCTGGACAAGTGCTTCAACCTGAACATAGACTGAGAAGGTAGCCTTAAGAGAAACATATATACCACCTACTCCACCATTAACCTGGTTTTACAGATGAAGAAACTGAGACAAAAGAAGCCTTCTTCCTAGAATTGGTAAATCTTAGAGCAGGAAGGGATCTTAAAGTTCATTTAGTCCAGGAGTTCTTAACCTCAGGTCCACAGGCCCCTATGGAATCTGTGGATAGATTTTAGGGGTTCTGTATGTACTTGGATGGAAAAAATCTTTATTTTTTATGACCTCTAGCTGAAATTTAGCATTTCTTTCAATTAATTTGAAAGTGTTATTCTGAGAAAAGGTCCATGGGCTTCTCCAACCTATTACAAGGCTCCATATCATAATAGAGGCTAAGAACCCCTGATCTACTCAAAACCAGCTCCTCAACCAAATCCTCGCTACAACAGTGGGCACTTAGTTTCTTCTTGTTCTTGTTCTTCTTCTCCTATTCTTCCTCCTTCTTCTCCTCCTACTTCTTCTTCCTCCTTCTCCTCCTCCTTCTTCTCTTCCTTCTTCTCCTTCTCCTCTTCCTTCTCTTCCTCTTTCTTCTTCTTCTTCTTCTACTTCTTCTTCTCTTTCTTTTTCTTCCATATTTCCACCTTAGTCATGTTGTGAAAGAAGAATCAGAACAAACGGGAAAAACCATGAGAAAGAAAAAAAGAGAGAGAAAATTGTATGCTTCAGTGTGGATTCAGACTCTATCATGCTTTTGCTGGATGTGGATAGCATTTTCCATCACGAGTCTTTAGGAATTGTCTTAGATCATTGCATTGCTGAGAAGAGCTAATTCTGTCAAAGCTGGTCATCACACAATGTGTTTTTACTGTGTACAACATTCTTCGGGTTCTGCTTACTGCACTCAGGATCAGTTCATGTAAGTCTTTTCAGGTCTTTCTGAAGTTTGCCTGCTCATCATTTCTTATGGAACAATAGTATTCAATATCAAAACTTGTTAAGTCATTCACCAATTGATGGGTATCCCCTCAATGTCCAATTCTTGGCCACCACCAAAAGAATAGCTATACAGATTTTCATATGTGGATCACCTAGCTTTTGCTCAGTGAAGAGAGGTCTTTGAGTGCTCAGAAAATGGTGCTATTTTCTGACACAGCCCATTCTGCCTTGGGATGACTCTAACTGGAAGATTTTTCTTATGTCGAGCCAAAATCACTCTCTGCAACTTCTGCCCAATAATGCTAGTTACAGGAGCACCAAATCTTAGAGTTGGAAGGGACCTTAGTAATTATCTGGTGCAATTCACACCTGAATGACCTCTCATCATAATAACCATTTCTGGAATGTACAAATTATCTCATTTGAGCCTCATATCTACCTTGAGAGTCAGTTGCTACAAAGAATTACTATTATTGCCTGTTTACTGATGAGAAGACAAGGCCCACAGAACTCCTCAGAATGACATGCTCAGGGCCACACAATTAGGAAGCATTAAAGATGGGCTCTGAACCCCAGCCCCACCTGACTCAGTCACAGAAGCACAGAATTTCAAAGTTAGAAGGGCATCTGAGAAGTTACCCACTCCAACCTGTAATCAAACACAAATCCCCTCTGAGAACACCTGAGCAATGACCCTCTAACCTCGGCTTAAAACCATCCAGTTGTTTAAAGTCCAAAGAAGTTGTGACTCTCCTAGTGTCACACTGCCAGGATGTGTCAGAGAAAGGACTTGAACTTAGCTCTTCCAAGCTTTCTAGCCCAATAACGTGTCAGGCTGGTTTCCATTTGAATAATTAACTAATATTAATTAATCTTTTCTTCCCTCTGGGATTACTTGTGCTATCATCTAAAGTATGCTCAAATTAAGTGACTTTCCTAAAGTCATTCTGAGTCACTTCCTTTAAGAAATGATGTGCAAGGTAAAATGTCTTTAAATTTCAGTTTTCATAGCTGTAAGATGGGAATACTAATACCTGTAGTATCTCCTTTCAGGAATATTGGAAAGCTCAAAAGTACGCAAAGAGCTTTGTCAGCTGTAAGAGGCTATTGAACCAAGGAGATATAGGTTCAAATTCTGCCTCTAACACACACTGGCTTGTAAGCGCAGGCAAATCAATGAACTGTTCAGTGTTTAGGCAGCTCTCTAAGATTACAAGTTGCCAGCCTGTATTGGTAGAGAGCATTTCTGCACTTGGAAATTCCCTATCCCAGTGAAATCATAAGCTGAGTCTTTCTCTTACTACAGTGAAGATCCTACAACTGAGAGAAAATTTAGAGTTCATCTAGACCAATCTCCTCATGTACAGATGGGGAAACTGAGGTCTGGAATTCAGGTCATCTGACTCCAAATCATATCTGATCTGTTACTAGATAAATTGAATCTTGTCAACAGTGATGTTTTGGCTATCAAAGATCCTAGAAGTTGTAAGTGATAGTAAAATGGAAGGATGCCTCACTGACTCTTCTTGGGAGGAAAATTAAGAAAGAAAATGTAGTGGAATTAGCCTTATCATGGCTCCCAAGGCAACTAGAAATATCACTGTATAGGATACTTGCCCATTTTTCATTGCAGGGTTCATGAGGAACATGTAAAAAGACCCCTATAAAGACCAGTGTAGCTCATGGGCTAACACCTGCTGAAGAGGTGGGAGAGAAAGGCAGAGTTTACAAAGACCCTCCAAGAAAAATTATGATATACTTTAAAATTTGCTAACTTTAGTGGCAAATGTGGACATAGGAGAGGTTGGTGGAAAAGGCATTGGAAAGTAGGGCTTTTGAGGGAGAAATGAAAAAGACCAGATGTGTATAGACTACCCAGAAGCCCCATGCCTAGTCAATCATTCTGCAAGCATTTATTAAACACTTATTGTATACCAGGAGATACTATGAAAGACAAAAATAATCCCTGCTCTCAAGGAACTAAAAGAGGAGAGAACATGTAAATAACTAGGCACATTCAAAACACATAAAGAGTATTTGTCAAGAGAACTCTCTT
The DNA here is from genome assembly GCA_028658325.1 of Potorous gilbertii. Taxonomy (NCBI): domain Eukaryota; kingdom Metazoa; phylum Chordata; class Mammalia; order Diprotodontia; family Potoroidae; genus Potorous; species Potorous gilbertii. The sequence continues at coordinate 14,949 of JAQQSK010000470.1, forward strand.
TGAAAGAGTTGGAAGGCATTGGGCATGATAAACACCAAATGACATCATAAAGAATTAAATGATAACATTTTATTAGTCAGAAAACTATTGGTTACTAATATGAGAGTTATTTATAATAATAGCTGATATTTATATAATGCCTACTATGTGCCAAGTGCACTACAATTATCATCTCATAACAACCCTAGGAGGCAGGTGAAATTATCCCCCTTTTACAGATGAGGCAAGTGAGGCAAAGGATCACGCAGCTAGCCAGTGTCTAAGGCTGGATTTGAACTCAGAGTCTCCTTGATTCAAGGTCCAGTACCACCCAGCTGAATTATTTCTGAATTGTCTGTCTGTGTACAGTCAAATTATTGGCTTGTTAGTGCAAAGAGGCAATAAGTCAGTCAACATCTCCTGAGAGAACCAGAGAACAAAGGGCATGCATCTAGAGGAAGTTCATTGATTACATAGACAAGGCATCCATGGCAATGGATGGAGTGTGGAGATAGAATTAGTTAAGGGCCGCAGCAGTAAGTGATCCCAGCCAAGAATAAAGCAGATCAAAGTTGGGGGAACAGTGAAAGGAAAGTGAAATAAATGGCTCACTGGACAGCAGCTTCACCAGATGCCCCACATGACAGGCGAGAGGGCATGCCTGCCTAGTTCCCCCTGCCTCATTGCCATGGTGGGCTGGAGGATGGCTTAATACTCTCTTTGCTTTCCTCTGAATGGGAGGTAGGACTGGTGACTGATACCTCCTGACATATGTTTGGAATACAAAGCCCGCATCCAGAAATAAAGCTTCCAGAACCATGTGAAAGGTCTGACATCTTTCACCATTATTTTCAATGTAAATTTTCCTAACCAGAGCTTCAGTTTCTATACGCAAAAAGAGGACTTAGTTCCTACATTACATCTTTAGAGAAAGGAAGTAGGGAGGAAGGAAGGCAAATATCCCTTAGTTAACAATAGAAAACCTCTTTTCCTGGCTGGGCCCTGATTGGGATTCTAACTGCTAGGCATACAGAGTACATATTCTTGCTGTTTTCATGTACATGTTTTAATATATCCCCAAACATAGGGCCGTTCATGTTCTAAGCATTAATTTTTATTTGAGCTTTTATTGCCACTTTTGTTTTTATTAGATTGTAAGCTACTTCAGGGCAGAAATGGTTTTGCTTGCTTATATTTGCATTACTAGTGTTTAGCACATAATAAGCACCTAGTAAATGCTCTCTCTCTCTCTCTCTCTCTCTCTCTCTCTCTCTCTCACACACACACACACACACACACACACACACACACACACACACACACCTCTATCCATCTCTATCTCTCCATCATCCATCTATTTCTATCCATCTCTCTCTACGTCTTTATCTAAACCATCATCATCATCATCTCTTTCTAAATGATCACCTAGCTATCCTAGGGTGGTGCATTAGATAGAATGCTTGGAGTTAGGAAGTTAAGAAGATCTGAGTGCAAATTTTGGCTTCAAACATTTACTAGCTGTGTGAATGTGGGCAAGTCACTTAACCCCATTTTCCTCAGTTCCTTATGTACAAAATTAGCTGGAGAAGGAAAAGGTAAATCACTCTAGTATCTTTACCAAGAAAACCCCAAATAGGGTCACAAAGAGTAGTACATTACTGAAACAACTGAACAACAATCAATCCTAACTATGTCTTTCTATCTCTGTCTACCTCTACTATCTATCTATCTACCTATCTATCTATCTTTCTATCTAGTCTATCTATCTATTATCTATCTGTCCATCTATCTTTCTATGTATCTACCTATCATCTATCTATCTCTGTCTATTGCCATCTCTCTATGCTATTATTTGTGTCTAAGTATGTTTCACCATGTGTCCTCTGTACCCTTGATTCTATGCAGTAATAGTAGAAAAATAATAGTTAATTAGCATACCTCTACTACATACTTCAACTTTATTAGTTAATTCACTTCTGCATTTAGTCTTCTATCCATCTTTTGTTCTTATTTAAAAGGTAAGCAAACTGCTCTCTTACAATAAAAATAGGCCAGCATTTATTTTCCACAGGCAATTGCAGATTCCTGTTATGTATTACTTTGCAGTTTACAAATCACTTTCTTCCCAGAAACCCTGAGAAGTAGATGGTATTACTTCAGTACTTTCAGTAACATCCCTATTTTACAGAAGAGGAAATTGAGGCTCCAGGTCATGCTCAAGGACACTTAAGAAGCTTCAGATTCACAGGTCATAGCTTCAAGACTAGGCTCCTTCAGTTCCATTTCTTTTACATCCACATATCTTCTCAGGAGAAAAACATGCACACATATGGTCTGTTTCACAGTAATCTGAAGGTGATTATAGGAGCTTAGCAAACTGACTAGAAGACCATTGAAACTCCCAGGTGGGAGGGGAATAGAACTTAGAACAGAATGATGGCAGTCGGAATGAATAAGAAGGGGACCACACAGAGGCGTTTCTTATGGAAAGCTATAATCGGGTAAAAAGTAAGGAATGAAGGAGGAGGATGAATGAAAGTTGACTCCAAGGCTTCAAGTTTTGGGAAAAGTTAACATATTGCTTCCCTACTTCCACTGATGCACAAGCTAAGAAGGGAATCTTGTTTTCAATAGGTAGAAGGAAGTGATAGGTAAAGTTTTGGACAAGTTGAGTTTGAGGAGATAATGGGAGAGCAAGATGGAAATGCAGAGAGGCAATATGTTATTGTGGATTGAGAGCTGATTTCAAAGTGAGGAAGATATTGATGTGGCTACTTCTCAGTGATGTCAACCACTCTCTAAGGTGAATTCGGAATTTCGTTGTAGAGAAGTTACTAATCTACTTTGGTACAGGGAATCTTCTAATCTGGGATTTCCTTGTGGTGATGAAATCATGGGTCTAGTCCCTATCCCTTAAGAAATAAACAATAGAGGTTCCTCCGTAGGAATTCTTAAGCTAGGGTCTATAAACATGTTTTTCAGAAATATTTTAATAGCTGCATCTTGATGTAATTTGTGTCCTTTGTAGTCCTATGCATTTTATATACGTAAAAAACATATTGGTTTCTATACCAATAAGTAGGAGTCCATAACTTTCACCAGACTGCCAAAGGGAATCATGATCAAAAAGAGTTAAGAGCCAGGGGGCGGAGCCAAGATGGTGGAGTAGAAAGACTCACCTATGCTAGGTCCGAACCCACAGCCCATAGATTTCCTGTAAAAAGAACTCCTGACAAATTCTGGAACAGTGGAAGCCACGCAGCAACACAGTGAAGGAGATTTCTGCTGCAGAGAGCCCTGAAAAACCAACGCCAAAGGTGCCCCGGACGGGAGGGGAGTCCTGTCCTGCCGAGCGCTCCCCTCCCCCGCCCCGGCCACGTGGCACTGAGAGGAGCGAGCAGAGCCAAGCAGGCGTCAGGGACCTGAATCTCCAGCGGCCGCGAAGGTCCCTCCACCCACAGACCCACAGGTCAGTGAGAGAGACGGGCTGAGAGGGGAGCGGGGGCTCTCCAGGACTCGGACCCCCTGGGAGGCCGCCACTGGGGCAGAGGCAGCTACGGGCAGAGCAGGCTGGAGCTCCAC
>JAQQSK010000471.1:0-18504 GCA_028658325.1 Potorous gilbertii
TTGCTATCCTTGCTATCCAAGAAAAAGTGAGTGCTGAAGTATAGAGCAACACAGACCAGAATGGGTAAGGATACACTGTAAGGTGAACGGGGAAGAGATGGGACTAGTTTGGTCACATCATGCTAGCATTCATGTTAGTGACAGCCTTGGTACTAAAGGATCAATAACTAGTAATTTGGGTGCCCAGGACTGGCATTCTCTAATCAACTTGCTAATTTATGCTGAGAATATGTAAGAAGGAATTAAGAAAACCAGTTGAGCAGGAGGGGAAACCCTGGTGCAGAAAGAAGCCATTTTGGGTAGGGCCAGCCTATGAAAGAGGACCAGAGAAGAAAAAGTGGGACATGCAGTAGTCTCCTATTTAACAAGTTATTCTTGCTAACTAGGGACTCAGCTCAGCTGTTTCTATGCTGCTCAATGAAGGGCAGGTTTTTGCTAATATGTAAATGTACCAAATGTTTAAATTGCACAGTGTATAAAAATCGTTATTTTACATTTTGTGCCCTCTAAATGTCCATGCCCTGAAGTAAAACCCCAGTTACTGTACTCTAGTTACAGTTCTAGATACTTGAAGATACACATCAAAGATTCTGACTGATAATGCCATATTATGTTTGTAAATGAAGTTATTATTCAGTCATCCATCAATATATCAACTTATGCATGTATATAGATATACATGTATATACATATTATATAGATGTATATGTGTACACAATACACATATGAATATATTATATATATAATATATATATATATATACACACACAGAGAGAGAAGGAGGAAGAAGGGAGAGACAGAGAAAGAGTGAAAGGCAGAGAGATAGAAAGAAAGAGAAAGAAAAAACCTTCATTATTTGCAACTACAAGTGGAGACCAATTCTATTTCATTTATCTAGGAGAGCTTAGTGATAGCAGAAGAAAATTAGGGAGGGAAACTCAATTCTAATTGCAGTTGAAGTCCTTCCAACAAACTTTTTAAGTGGTCACTTGCTTGTTTATCCTGGGTAAGTTTCATTTTATGCCAAGTTAACAATAAATAATTTTATTTTAATTCATTCAATTCTCTATGGAACTGCTCAAAGTGAGAGGTAGCTGGATGAAAAATTGGGTGTAGCTTGATGAATGTTTAGATCCTCAATGCTAACTTAATTTTTAAATTGAACTTTAGTCTTGTGTACATTGAGAAAAGTTTTTGTGCAAATTAAATGGTTAGAGCTCTGAAAGGTATCTCTCACCTCCTCTTCTGGGATATCTCTAAGTGATACTGTCTATACTCTAGCCACCTCTTCTTCCCACTGGCATATAGAATTCCAGCCCTGCGAGTATGAGATATGATGCACAAACTTTCTCTTAATTTTTTCTTATCCCAGGCCTGACACAACCATTTCCCAGATGCTTCTGAGCCACAAAATCTTGCTTTCCCCACTTTTTCTACTTATCTTTTACTGATATTTTACTATATTAAAATCTAAACTAACTGAGGGCAGGAACTCTCATGGTTGCTTTTTTTTTATCCCTAGCACTTAGCACAGTGCCTGATCCATAACAAGTGCTTAATAAGGGCAATTTTGATTTGTCCATCTGGCTATTCATTGGCCAAGACTTCTTTTCTCTAGACCTTTCCTTACTTGGTGACTACTTGAGGTCATGTCTTCTCTAACCTGCATGCTGACTCTCTTCTGAGAACAGCAAGATGGAAAGGTGTCTGGAAATGGTCTTTACTTTGGCCACCTACCAGTTTTCCTGGCACTTCCATCTACACTGTAACAATTTGGTCCTAGTGCCAATTTTCATGGAATTCAGAAGTCTTGGGATATATAATACAGAAGCAAGGTGAATTTCTCAGTTTTCTCAAGAAATCTTGAAAAAAAGATCTTAGATTTTTCTGAAAATACGAAAAGTACAGACATTCATGAAAACATCTAACTTAGAACTTCAGCCTGTATTATTATACTACACTTAAAGATGACCATTTGATCCAATGAGGTTGCCAATACTGAAAAGTAAGCAAATTCCATACCTGAAGCCCCCTATTTCCTTTCCATCATTCTTTCCTATTGTGGCTGTCCTCCTACACACATTAAATGAAGAAGAACGGAGAACCCATTATCTACTTTAGAGAGGTATAGAATCTGCTTGTGCAATTCTCTCTCACTTCCCAATGAAATGTAAGAGTCCATGGTTAAAGAGTCTGGTTTTTTTTTGTTTGATTTTCCCCTACCTCCAAATGGTTTCAAAGTCTGACACCGAGTAGGGTAAAGGTTCAGAACCTTTCCTTTTGAGGCAATTTGGGGTAAAATGACTTGGCCAGGTCACAGAGTTACCAAGTGTCTGAGGCCAGATTTGAATTCAGGTCCTCCTGACTCCATGGCCAGTGCTCTATCCATTTTACCACTTAGTTGTCCCAGCAGTTCATAATCTTTTTGTGTGTCATATCTTCCTTTGAAAGTCTTGGACCCTATAGAATCATTCTTAGGATATTTGTTAAGATTAAAAACTGAAAGAAATATTAAATTTCAATCAGAATTTAGTGGAAAAAAATAGTGGAAATTTTCCCCATTCAAGTCTACATAACTCCTGAAATCTGCTCACAGGACCCAGGCTAACAGGTCCTTAATAAATGCTTGTTAATTGATTCAATTCAAATTAGTTGTCTAATAAATTATACTATTTGGAAGGGAGAAGACATATATTAATTGAAACTAAGATGTTAGTAACTGTTAACAATTTAATAAGCTTCCCTAATCAAGTGCATTGGCATTTCAACAGTAAACCCTTGACTGGAAAGTAATTGATCTTTGATGGTACCAGTATGGGCATCTGCCACCAGTTAGTGGGAAGATTTTTGGAGGTAGGAGAAAATCAGAAAGTTCTTCTGAAAACCACTCATATCAACCCACATAGGCTACTGAATGTGGGAAGAAAGCCTCAAAGACACTATCTGGAAGCTCTAATCTGTTCTCTCTAAGTTGAAGAAACATGAGCAGTCTCTTTGTGACTGTATCTATGTTCTACCTAAATTGAAGAGACATGAGTAGTCTTTGTTTGACTGGTCTCTATCTTCCCTGAGAACATAAGTTTCCATGAAGGATTTAAAATATTTCACTCTTCTGACTTAGGTTTTCAATCCATGTAGGAAATGTTATAATTCTTTGAACTTTCTTCCTATTAAAAAAAAAATTAAGACATACTGAATGGAATTCCTTGGTCAATCTGATTCTTGTTGGTTTTTGCCATCTATATTCTACATGGCAGCCATCTGAGATAAGCAGCATTGCCAACTGTGGAATAGACACTTGTCCAGAAATATTGCATGGAGATTTTGTTGTTGTTATTTAATTCAGTGATGACTCTGTTGTAGCAAAGGATTCCTGAGATATAGCTATTGTGGATTCATAAGGGGTATCTCCAAGGACCCATACCAAAATGTTACCCAAGTGCCTCATTAAATGAAGTAGAAGCTTGGGGATGCTTCAGTGAAGGAATGGGTCTTGCATCTGACAGTCTTGAGTCACAGAGAAATAATTTATTCATTAGATTTTCATTGTAGATCATATGCCATGCACATTCCTGTCTCACAAGAGAAATAATGAACTATTTTGTCCAAAAAAGCAGAATTGGCCCATCTGATTTAACCAAAGGTTTTGTTGCTTTTTTCCTGAGGCAATGACACTCTTTGAAAGGGTCCATGGTCCCCTCTAATGAAGTGGACATCATATTTTCATGCTTTCAGACACCCCTTTCTTCTGGGACCTCAAGTTTATGGAATTTGTTACCTAAATATGCAAAAGAGGCACAGTAAAATAAAGAATTCCATTGGTTGACATAAAGCACGTAAGTTAAAATAAGCAAATGATCTATCCGCAGGACCATGAGATTGGTCAAGTAAGTAAAGGTGGTCATAAAGATGTATGGGCTACTCCTTAACTTAGGCAGGAGCAAACGTCACAAGCTATACACATGCTCCAACAATGTATTGGAGAGGTACCTGTCCATACCATGCAACCTCCCACACTGGTATGGTCATGGAGATATCTTTGTCAACATTCTTGTGGTTACACATGTGAGTTCCATATCTGGTAAATAAGTAATGAACATTATATTAAAGTTAAATTTATTAAAATTCCTATTAGAAATTATATTTTTTCTGTAACTTATAGAAAGAGTGGATTAATACATTGTTTATTCTACTACCTATTATTAGGAGATTGAATAGATATATTTTATTAGATGAAGATATAAAAATAATTGTAGTAACCATTCCTACTTCAAAATCATAAAGCTCTGACCAATACTGGGTAGAGTTTGAGTAGGGGGTCCTCAATGAATCACTTCTCTCATTTCTCCCGTCAAACCACACAAAACGCTCGTCTTTCTTTGGATGATTATAATCTAAATGTATGGAGGACAGTCTTATGTGAGTGATCCAACACCAGTAGAGGTCAGTCCCTTCGCTGAGACCCAAAGGTGACATTGAAGAAGAGAGAAATTGGCACAAGTTATACAGATTGTATTCTGTTTGATTAAACAGTAACTCAGTAAATATTTGAGGTGACTCTCACTGACCAAGAACCATGAGGGACAAGGACCTCTTAGCAAAACGTGTCCTAAAAAGTATGAATATTGGGGGACCATAGGGCATTTGTTCAATTTTAACAACACAAGTGTTGCCAGCTCTACACACAGGATCTGGGAACCTTTTGAGTTTATGAAAATGGTTCAAGTAGTTTTAACAAAGAACCATGCCATTAGGGTGATGAGAAGAAACATCACTGTCAACAACCCAAACAGATCTGGATGACTATAGCATAGGGAGGAGGAAAGTAAGGAACAGGTTGAGTCTCATGAACAACAACCGTAATTTATGAGGAAAACGTCAATAGCTGATACTAACAAGAAAGGCAATGACTGATGATGGATCAGACACTAAACTAACAGTTACGACCTCACTTTTAACACTTCCTGGTGGCATGATTTGGGGCGAGTCACCTACGATCTGGGAACCTCAGCTTCCTCATCCACAAAATAGAAATTCTACTTGTATTTCCTCCCTTCTTGAGTCAAAATGAAGATCAAATTTGCACGTATGCATGCATGTAGACATACACATATGTGGTAAGTAAACGCCTGTGACACTTAAAGTGATCTATGAATAAGGAATTGTAATTATTAGCAGCTATAAGCATTATGTCTTTGATCTATTGAGAGTCTTTGAAAAAATATTTACAACTAGAATCCTTTGAATCTTTCATTCACTAATTTATTTAATTTTCCCTTCAGAATTTATACTTACTCTTCTGTTTGGTTCTTATCCTTTCATAAAAGTCCTCCTTTAACGCTTTATCATGGCGTAACCTGAGTTCTCAAAGTTTATGACAACAGAGTTCTAACTGGTAGTACCAGTCTAATATTTGAAAGGCTTTAAATATATCCTAGTGATAAATGATACCTGATTTCTGAGGAGATGAATCAGGGTCCTGTGGGAAAAAATACTGGATTTGGAGTCAGAGGACCTGGGTTCAAATCTTGGCCCTGACACTTTCTACCTATGTGACCTCAAGCAAGTCACTTAACTTGTCTTGACCTCAATATTCACATCTGTAAAATAAAGCAATTGTACAAGACCATGTCTGAGGTCTCTGCCAGTACTAGATCCAAGATCTATACTAAGTATAAGTAATTATACTTCACTGTCACTTACATGATGGACATTGGGTGATGAAATCCTTGGCTATGAAGGCTCATAAAACAAAAACAAATCAAAGATCTGGATAGTCCTGTTTTACTCCTTCTGACTTTGATAGTAACTGTGACAAAGTGATAACAAAGGAGCAGAAAACTCTAAACATCGCATACAACAATGCTTGAGAGCAATTAATCTGGGGTCATCGTACAGGAGAGACTAAAAATGTAGGGAGGGATTAGAGGCAAAGAGTTCAGGTAAGAAGACTCTGTTGTAGCCCGGGAATGAGGTGGTGAGGACCTGAATGAAGGGGGCAATTTTAGGAGTGGAGCAGAGGGGACTGGGCAATTTGAAACTTAAACAGGAAATCAATAAAGTTGAATAAATGTAGACAGAAAAGCAAATAGAATATCAACATAACCACTTTGAAAGAAAAAAGACAACATATCATAGAACTTGCTCTGTAAAAGATGTCAAGTCACTACATTAAACAGGTGCCATGGAGGAACTTTTGACCTAAAATGGTCAATAGGAACACAAACAGACAGCGTCAATCAAGACATGCAAACCCAAGTCCACTTAGAGGTGGTTAGGACAAGAGCACTGGCTGAGAATAAACAAGGACTTGCATAGACTCAGCCTTTCAGATCAGTCTTAATAAACCTTTATTTGAAAAGATCTTGTCCTTCGTTCCAGAGGTATTCTTCAATATGGTACTGAACATCTGTCTTCATGCTTAAAAAAAAAAAAAGCTGTTTTTTATGTCAAAAGAAAAGGTCAATTTTGAAGTTAATGAATGATTGTGACTTCTGTTTTCTTGTACCCCCCTGTTCAAAAACCCTTATTGGCTCTTTTTTTGCTTCTGAGATAAATCCCACCCCACCCCCAATATTGATCTTTAGAGTAATTTGCAATCTGGCTCAAACCTATCTTACAGTTTCATTTCATGCTGTGATTATTCAGTCGTTCAGTTGTATCTTCATGATCCCATTGAAGGTTTTCTTGGCAAAGATACTGGCATGAGTTGCTATTTCCTTCTCCAGTTTATTTTACAAATAAGGAAATGGAGGCAAACAAGGTCAAGTAACTTGCCCAGTGTCACATAGCTAGTAAGTGTCTGAGACCAGATTTGAACTCAGGAAAATGAGTCTTTCTGATTTTAAGCCCAGGGCTCTCTACTGGCCCACTAGCTGGCTGTAACTTTCCATCTATTCACACACTCACCATTCCAGATGTACCAGCCAGCCCACATTTCATTCACCAAGTTCACCTGATAGTGACCTTATCAGTTCACATGGGTTTAATCATCATATATTGATGACTCTCAGATCTAAGTCCAGTTTCTACTCTCCAGTTCCACATCATGAGATTCTTATTAGACATGTTGAACTTTGTTCCATGGGCATCTTAAGCACAGTATAGCTAAAGTATTGGATTATATTTTATGGATCTACTCCTAAACCCTCTGCTTCTTCCACATTTCCCTAATTCTGTGGAAGGCACCACAATCATTCCTTGAAAACTGAAGTTTTTAAGCTCATAGCCATTATCAAAATTTTGCACTCATTCAACTCACATATCTGACATTGTCTAATATTGCTCCTTCTACTTCTACAATATCTTTCACATTTCTCCTCTTCTCCCCACTGACCTAGTCATCACTCTAGTCCACCCCTTGGCTAGGTTATTATAGCAGCTTCATAACTGATCTTTCCATCTCAACATCCCATTACAATATGGGACAATTACTCATATAGCTATCAAAGCAATGTTCCTATAACACTGATTTGACTATATCACCCCATACTCAATAAACTCTAACAGGTCTTTTTATCTCCAAGAGCAAATATGACACCTCTCTTTGACATTGAAAGTCCTTCCTGACCTAGCCTCAACCTACCTGTCCAATCTTATCATATATTAGTCATTTTCATGTTCACAATGCTCCAACAAAATAGGTCCTCTCCTCCTCACAGTTAAAACCACATCTTTGTACTTACTGGCCCCTGTATCTTGAATATCTGGCTTCTTCAGGGTCACTTCTGAAAATACCTACTTTCCTCCAGAGTTTCTTTCTTGATCTTTTAAGATACCAGTGCCTTCTCTCCAAAATTACCTTTTATCCATTTGTGTGTGTGTGTGTGTGTGTGCGTGCGTATGTATTGTAAGGTCTTCAAGAACAGAAATTATTACACTTTAGTCTTTCTACTTCTACAACCTAAAATAGTACTGGACACATGTTGGACTCTTGATAAACACTTGTTAATTGGCTTATTGACTGACATGCCACCTTATAAATCCATATCTTTTCATAAGTATATGAAATTCTCTGGGCCTCACATTCCCTCCCACTGTCTCTCTGAACTTCTTTCTCCTCTAAAGATAGGCTCATTTGCCATCTAATTCAGAAAGTTTCTCCTTATCCCCTTGGCTGCTATTGCCCTTCCTTTTCAAATAATCATGAACTTTTATTAGGAACTTCTCTGTTTCTATGTCGTATAGCTCAGTAGAATGTAAATCTCTTGAAGTCACTTTTTTTCATTTTGTCTTTTATCCTTAGTATGCAGCACATTAAGTATTTAATGAATTATTGTTGGATTGGATTGGATATTATGTCATCCTGCTACAATCCAGATTTAATGGCAAAAATGTTTATTGGAATAAAAATGGCTTGTTTCTGTGGTACAGAACACAAAGATGAATGCATTAACATGACAGATAGGTTTCTGTGTAGTAATATAAGAAAGTAATCTGGTGTAATGAGGAACTGGCCAATAAAGTCAATCTTTATAAGTGTGCCCAGAATTATTCAGAATGTCCACGTGGGAGAAGCTGGGAAAGCTGCTTCTGGGAGAGTAGGGATGATGTGTCATGGAAGTTCCTTGGAGAGTCTTTCTACTTCCCATTACTACTGACCATTCAAACACATTCTAGCAGACTATCTTTACAGAAAGGTTGTCAGATTGGTTTGTGGGGGAGTGAATGGTAGAGAGGAGAGGCTCCTTTGTATTGTGACATTCATCTGCATTAACGATGCCTTCTGCTATCTAGCTCTGAGTCTATGCAATAAAACTGATTATTCTGTAGATAATTCATAACTAGTTCCAGCATTCTAACCACATTGGGATTAGCAACCAGTTTGAATGACTGACATACTGGAGTTGAAAGTGTTGCCCCCAAAGAGCCTGAATTTGGGGTTACCTCTTCTCTTTCCCTCTTTCATAGTTGAATTTCTTATCTTGGCTTGGCTCCTCTACTGGTGGTGTATAGTGAGAAATAATATCATAAGTGAAAAAAATTTGATCCTTCTCCCTGGGCTTGTCTTGGCATTTGTTCTTTCATTTCAAGGGAAGGGACTGAAAGATCAGGAGAGCAATCCACCAGAGGTTCTGGAGTTCAGGAGCTTTATCTGTTCTGGGTATCTCAACCAGCCTAGTGTGGCTGCTTCAAGGAGCATGGAGAAGTTCTTGTCGCCCAGACCAAGAATACTGAAAATAAGGTGTCATCAAGGAGTGATATCTCATCTGGAAGTGAGCTTGGTAGGTCCAATTCTACATCAAAAATCTCATTAAATCTGAGCCTAGTCATCTCCTGGTTGAAACAGGACAGAATGCCTCACCCAGAGACTTGGGGGGATATTTGTATTTCTTTTCTTACTCTATTTTCAAAGTAAATATTCTTTTTGAAAAACTAATTGATATTTATTGGAAATAGAGCACTTCTGACTGGGGGCTCACAGTGAAAGGAACACTTCTAGATTGGTGACTAAAATCAGTGACATTAGAGAAGTGATACCCCAAGAGCCTCAGGGGCAGCTAGGTAGCAGTGGATAGAGTGCCAGTCCTGGAGTCATGAAGACGAGCTAAATCTAGCCTAGACACTTTCTTTGTGACCCTGGGCAAGTCACTAAACCTTTGCTTGTATTAGTTTCCTCATCTGTAAAATGGAGAAAATAATAGCACCTACCTCCCCAGGTTGTTATTGTAAAACTGCTTAACACAGCGCTTGGCACATAGTAAGAGGTACATAAATGGTAGATGTGGTTGTCATTGTTGTTACCACAGGGACTCTGAGGGGGAAATATAGAAGCCAAATTCTAGGAAAATGAGTTCAGAGCACCCTTGCTATGCTGCCATGATATAGTTAAAAGGGAGTAAGACTCTTGCTTGAAATAATCAGGGTTCTACTTTCTCCTTTGGTGCCTCTGCAACTCCATATCATATCACAAACAATGCACTTAATTGCACTGTTTACCTGCAATATGGCATTTTTCCCTCCATAAAATACTGTAATGTGGTACAAATCATCTTTTGATCCAGTCTTAAGTAGATATGCTAATATATCTCACTTGTTTGATGGTTAGATCTACTGAAGAATTTAGTATAGGAAAAGAATGCCCGCTCCATAGGATCATTAGCCTAAGGAGATTTCCTTTGGTTGGAAAGACAGTTTCCTTAGTCGGGTTGATAGAAGGCAATGGTATCTCTAGGGACTTCAATGGTATCTGTAAGAAGTACAAGCATAGGATCTTAATGCTAAGCAGCTCTGCCTCACTTTACCAGGGTTTAGGTAATAAGTGGGCCAAGTAGTTACAGAATCAAATTATCTAGAATTGGAAACAGGTACAAGACCAAATTTAGAAATGTCAAGATCAGATTCTAAAGTGAGGCAGAGGGAACCAACAGAAAGTCAGATATGAATCATTCAAATCAAGATCAGGAGGGAAGAGACCTTGAGAAAAAGTTGTATCAGGATAGGACCAGAGAAGGAAGCCCCAGCTCACAGGTGAATTCTTGTGTGTTTAGTCTACCTACTTCTCTATGATTATCAAACAACAGGGATATTGTACACAGGAAAAGATAATTATTCAAGATGGAGATGCCATCATTCAACTTTCCTTGTAGCGATATTGACTTTCCCATCTTGGCCACATGTCAATTGTCAATAAAAGAGCACTCTAGCAATTCAAGGCTGCTTTTGCCACTGTTCAGGTTAGAATATGATCCTTGTTTCTCTGCTTTATTATCTGATGGCACTCCAATGAAATCTATTCTTGCTATCACTTTATTCCCCTCTATGGAAAACTTGAGACACATAGTAGGTACTTAATTGAGTTGAACTGAATAAAACTGATGGTTAGAAAAAAATGTGCATAGAACACTATATGACTGGATAAAATAAAGAAAAATATGTCAGATTAGTTGATTTCTAGATTTATGTCTTGGTCTCAGTGTAGGAAGTGAATTTTTCCCAATAAGATTTCAATTACTCATGAATTTTAATTACTTATGAATAAGGTGTGCACAAGCACATTCCTTGCCCTTGAGAAGATTATACTCTAATTTGGAAGACAAGACTTATACATAAGCAAAACCAGGAACAATATACGTTAAATGCTCCAGGGATTCAGGGGAGAAATAAGTCACTGTGAGAAGGGATGGGCAAGAAAGGCTTCAAAAATAAAAATAGCCTTGAAAGATGGTTCAGAAAGATTCAGATGTTATCTCATGGAATTGTATGGCTGTCATTACCCATCTAATGAGATTTTGTTCATGTCCTCCTAAATATTCTTTATAGTCCATCTACCAATCTACTCAGTGTACTAGAGGGCTTCTTCTCTTTCTCCTGATATTGAGAGCATACCACTTAAACCCTTGGACTTTCCACTTGCCATCCTTTGCCTTGTCCATGTAACGAGCCCATCTTCTATCGCTCTTATAAAATTTCCTGATATATTTACTCCTGTTGTTCTTTGGAGCTCCTCAGTAGATATAGATTATAGCTACACATAGCCACCATGAGCCTCTCCATTGCCCTTCCCTGTATGATATTCATTCTCAATTTTTCAGATTCTACTATTTTCCATGCCTCAGTTATATAGCTATATCAGTATAATATTGGTGTTAAAAAGATTGGCCTTGGGTTCTTGGAGAAGTATGGGGCTATAAAAGTGGTTTTGTGTTTTCCTGAAGGCAATCTAGGTTTTTCTCCATCTGGTTAATTCTGGGCCCAACTGGATTTCCATTTATTGCGTCCATCCTAGATATAATTAATGATGGATCAACTCCAAAAGTTTGCCCAATGAGCTGCATGCTATTTTCTGGGAAATAGACATTTTTCATCTACTTGGCCTTCCTTGTATAGAATATCAGCACAACTTCGGTTGAGTGGTTATTTACGTCTTCCATGGTGCTGTGCAATATAATGGGGCTAGATGCAACCAGCACAAGGTAATTTGCAACCAAGAGCTTCTGGATGACTTCACTGCCAACAGAGAATCCCTCTCGAACTTATATGCTGTGTTGGATTTCCTCTATCACAATGATGAATAATTTTGTCATGCACACATATCAATGCTTTATTCCTTGTCTGATGTCTATGCCAGAGGGTATCTCACAGCTTACTGTTGTTTTTAGAGGCAACAGGGCATAATGGATGGAGATCTAGCTTTGAAATCAAGAAGAAGTGAGCTCATGTCACGCTTTTATCAAATGCTGTCTGCATTACCCTGGTCACAATTTGCCATAGGCAAATTGTTGAGATTGTAAGTTTCACCTGAACAGGTAAAGGAAATTCTTTATATCAATAAAATCATAAGTCCAGTATCTATTCCTATATCTTTTAAGAAATCTTGAAAAACTTCTCAGAGCAGATTCAATACTTAGAAAAGTAATGAAGATATTATAGTTGTGTTTGATTAGGGTAAGAAGGTTGATGTAAATTGAAATCTAAGTGACTAGTGTCAATGCTCACTTAATTGTTTGAATATACAAGGCATGTTCATAGACGGTGACAATCCAGTGACATCTGTCTTTGCTATGATTTTATCCTCCAGCTACAGAAAAAAAAGATTGAGACAAAGTATGTGCTTAATAAATATGAATTGGAAACTGGATAAAAAATTGTTGATAGCATGCCAAGGGATAGTGACAAAATCAGAAAAAAATACTCACTTCTCAGATAACTAGGTTCATTTAACCATGTTGATTCCCTTTACAAGATACTCTAGAGTCTGGCTCCCAATCACCTCTGTGATAAAATATACACTTGTCTTTTTGACATTTAAAGCTTTTCACAATCTGGTTTCTATCTACCTCTCTGGGTTTATGGCATATCCCTTCCTTCATGTATTTAATTATGGCCAAACTGGCCACATTGTTATTCCTTGTTTACAGCATTGCCTCTCCAGGCTACATGACATCATATAGGCTTGCTCCTGTGCCTGGAAGGTGCTTTCTCATCATTTCCACATATTTAACTTTTAGGTTAAATATCATCTCCTTTCATAAGTTCGTAAGATCTTGCCATAATGTCTGCAGTGGCTAGTTCCTCTCTGCCCTCCCCTCTTACTTTTTTATATATTTACACATATTACTTCATATTTACTTTATATGTTTCTGTAAGGACAGCTACTGTTCCATTTTCCTCTTTATTTATCTGGCACCATAATTGTCCAAGTTTTGAATCAAGTAAGCCCCTAGTTAATTAGAATACTGTATATTTAAGTTGGAGCTAGATCACAAAGAACACAACAGTGTAGGCATCAGGGAATAGATAAGGGATTCATGGATGGAAAGGAGAGAAATATGAAGAACTGTGAATATTTTGTGACTGAATGCCCATGGGAGTCCAGAGAGCTGAGTCAGAGATAGCGAGGTGACTTGCTATCATGATATAGGTGACTTAGAGAATGGCGACATTGATGATGATGAGGAGGAGGAGGAGGAAGAGGAGGAGAAGAAGAAGAAGAAGAAGAAGAAGAAGAAGAAGAAGAAGAAGAAGAAGAAGAAGGAGGAGGAGGAGGAGGAGGAGGAGGAGGAGGAGGAGGAGAAGAAGAAGAATTTCTGTAGTGTTTTAGGGTCTGTAAAGTATTGGCAAATTTTATTTTATTTGATCCTCATAACAATACTACGAAGAAGGTACCATTCATGCCAGGGAGCTGGATGGCACAGTGGATAGAGGGCTGGGCTTGGAGTCAGGAAGACTCCTCTTCCTGAGTTCAAATCTGACCTCAGACACTTCCTAGCCATATGACCACAGGCAAATCACTTAACCTTGTTGCCTCAGCTCTCTCATCTGTAAAATGAGCTGAAGAGGGAAATGATGAGTCACCCTGGGATCTTTGCCAAAGAAAATTCCAAAGAGTCAGATGTGACTGAACAGCAGCAACCTTCATACCCATAGTTTACAGGTAAAGAAACTGAGGCTGAGAGATTTAGTGACTTGCCAAGAGGGATGCAGAAATTAAGTGCCTGAGACAGATTAAAAATAATTAGTAGGAGAGGATGTGGTCTGTGAGCTTGATGATGATGAATTTGACTACAGACTTATTGAGTGTGGCTTGACAGAAGGACATGTAAGTAGAAATATCCAGTAGGCAGTACCCGAATGAATGATGCTTAGGAGAGAATTTTGTGTGCATATATGTGTGTACAGGTATGCATGCACATATGTGTGTTTGTGCATATGTATATGTGTGTACTGCATGCATATATACATGCATGTGTGCATACATGTATGTGCATGTGTGCACATGTGTGTATGTGTTATACTTGTGCACATGTATGTGTATGTATGTGTATATCTGCCTGTGTGTGCATTTATACATACACATATAATGTGTACCTGTGTTATATGTGTGTACATGTGTGCACATGCATGCACATATGCATATATATGGGTGTACATGTGTGTGAATATATGCATGTGTGTGTATGTGTGTATATATACACATATAATGTGTGTCTGTATATGATATATATGCAAACATGCATATATCTGTGTATGTGTGTACATGTGCTTATGTGTACATATATATGTCCATATCTGCATGTATATCTATACACACACACAGAGATATATATTCAGAGTTGAGTTTTTTGAAGGACTGAATTGAAAAAACTAGTGTGGATGATGAAATTCATATGGGATTCACATTTACAATATGCCCCATATTTTTTGTTTGAAATAATAATATTTCTTTTAGGCCATACTGATTTTGTTTCTTTGTTATGGTTTTTTTTCAGTCTTGTCTTGCCTTCCTAGAATTATTAATGATTTTGAATAGTTACAGTGAATGACCCATAGTCTGAATAATTCTTCCTTTGTTTTATTTTTACTGTGCAGGTAGGGCCATTCTTCTGAACTATTAGGGATCTCATTGAAGTGTGAGTGACTGAACAAATGAATGAATGAATGGATGGATGGAGGAGAAAATGATTTATTAAGCATTTGCTATGTGTCAGTCATTCTGGTAAGAATGCCAATACTAATGCACAACAGGCACTTCCCTCAAAGAGTTTACATTGAAATAAGGGAAAACAATATTTTAGTAAAATGTCACTAGGGAAGGATACTTTGCTTCAGAAAGTCTTGAGGATGATGTCTAGAAAAGGAATGCTCTCAACTGACATACTATATCTAGAAGCAATGATCATGTGAATGCAAAGACAGATGCCACAGAAATCATTAGTGTTCTGTTCATTAACATGGTTGTCTCATAATTTTAGATAGAATGTGTTGGGAGGGGCGGGCCATAAAAAACTAATTTTCCAGAATGTAGGCCTTGGCATTCCTCAGACCCCAATTATAGGTAGCTGTGTACCCCACTTACATGCGAGGCCAGCACCAAGGGAGATTTGTTTACAAAGCCCAGAGCATTTTCTCCTTCATCTGTCCCTTTAAACAGCCCCAACTCAGAACTATATAAAACTGTTGGCACTGAGGATGGTGTCACTGAGTTCTTGCCATCTCTCTCCTGTAGGTCTCTGAGAGCTGTCAGAAAGCATGACTTTCCCCCTTGATCTTTGCATAAATCTTCTCCTCCATTGCATCTTGTGTCTCCCCACAATCCATTTATCCAGGGGAGTGAACTTTTCCACATTTAATTCCTTCCTCACCTCAAATTGCTATGTGATCTGCCTCTCCCCTGCTCTAATCTGCTTTGATTGGAATCACATGCAGGGACCCCAAATAAATCAGTGCTGGAGGTGTTCTGAGGCCCCTCCTGAGTTGAAGCATCTTATGACACAGAGCGGTCCACTAGTCAGGGGTCAAAAGGCAACATTTCACCAGGGCTTGTGCTTTTACTTTGATGTGATGAGCTTTGCCTTTCCCAAAAGAAGGACTTACTTTTGGCTTTGGAGATATCTTCAAGGAAGTTGCAGAGTTGAAAATATTCTTCTCCTTGTGGTAATCAAAATGCTCATTGGAAAAGATTAAACTATAACCTAGAGCATCATATACAGTAAACTTAGGTATATGTTAAAATGTCATTATGTTATGAGAGTGCGAATGGGTCTGTGATGTCATTTACAGACAGATTTCCCAGGGGAAGTAACTTCCTCTCCCAATACACCTTCTCTACATCAAGAAATTAAGGGGCTTTCTCAGGGTTACAAAGTGATTACATGTCAGAGGAGACACTTGGACCCACTTCTGGCTCATTCTAACCACTGTACCAAGCTGGAAGACAAAACTTAATAATGGAGAGGGAGAGAGAGAGAGGAGGAATGAAGGAGAGTAGAGAGAGAAGCAAATAGCAAGGATATTCATATTTCAGACATTTAATGAGTATTTTTTAAATGTTCATTGCAGTTAGACCCTGTGATTAAGTGCCAGGGATACAAAGAAAGGCAAACACAGTTCCGCATCTCAGAAAGTTGATTAATTGAAGATCCCCTTCTCTATTCCAAGCAGTATCAATCTATTTGATATGATGATAAGTTCTGTACATTTGGCCCCAGAGCTGGGAGCAGTAGATGGTAAGGTCACTTGCATAATAATGGGAAGCTGCCTGGAGGCCCTCCATCCTTGACTTTTCTTGTCTTGGTGACCAAGGTCAGTGTGGCAGAGGTGACTCAACTACATGAAAAATCCCTCAAAATTACTTTTGTACCTCCAGACCATTATCTCTTGTCCAACATGAGCAGGTTCGCATCTTATGACTATCTTATGACCTCTTCATCAATGGAGATATTTCCTGCTCTGCCCAACTCATGACTCCGTTGACATATGGTTTTGCTTATTTTAGTCTATTGGTCATCTGTCAACCAATGAAATAATTCTGCATCTGGTACAGTTCTTAAATGTTGTCATTTCTAACCCTATAAAAATAAGGCCCCGGAGGAGGGGGCATCTCAGACCATGAGGAGGATCTGAGTTCCACTTCATTAGAGGGGACCCTGGGCCCTTTAAAAAATGCCATTAACTCCAGGCTCGATCTCATTTTCTCTTACCATAGGTTGGACAATTTTTATACTCACAAAGCTCACAATCTAATGATAAAATGCAGCCAGATGTCATTGGGTCTGGAGTGAGGAAGACCTGAGTTCAAATCCAGCCTCAGATAGTTACTACCTATGTGACTCTGGGCAAGTCACTTGACTTAGGTCTACTTCAGTTTCCTCAACTTTATCTTCATATAACCAGCAACATCAACTTCACATAAAATGGGAATTATAATTCCACCTACTAATGGTTGTTCTAAAGATAAAATGAGGAAATATTTGTAAATATTACCTTTCACATAATAAGTGCTTAATAAATGTTTATGTCCTTCTTTCCTTCCTTCCTTCCTAACTTCCTTCCTTCCTTTCTTCCTAACTTCCTTCCTATTTCCTTTCTTCTTAGTTGCCTTCCTTCCTTCCAGTAGTTTGACAGGTAGTACTGCACATACATACATAGTGTCCCCAAAACTTTTAGTGTATTTTAAAGCTGTTAAAGCTTAAAACCACTAAAAACCTTGACATGCCCTCTGAATGTGAGTGAGTGTGTGTATCAGAGGTAGGATTTGATATCTAGTCTTTATGAATCCATATCTCATCCTGTATTCTGTCCCCTTTCCTCTTCTCCTCTCTTCTCTCTTCTTCTTTCTTGTCTTCTCCTCTCCTCTCTTCTCCCCTCCTCCTCTCCCTTCCTCCCTCCCTATATTTCTTTCTCTCTCTCATTTAAAGATGTAGATGAATAAAAACTGAATGCTCAAGGTAGAGAGAAAAAGTGAAAGCCAGGGTGGGCTACCTGGCATATAAACTCTGAAAGACCAAAGGTCAAGTCCTATATCTGAATCTTACAAGCTATGATTTTGGGGAAGCAACAATGAGGGGCGGGGAAGTAGGATATCAGGGGGTGGCAGGTGAAACAAAAGACAAAACCAAAACTTTAAAAAAATAAAGACGATGAATGATGTGAAAAAAGTTTGTATACACTGCCCAGAGCTGAACACAAGATTTCAAATCAGGGCAATGCACAGTAGACTTGTAAGTCATCCCTTGTGCTTGATGATAGTTAAAATTAAAATCAAGATGACTGACTCCTTGTGTTCTCTTGTCAACTCATGGTAGGGAAGCTCCTAAAATGCCAATGCAGTGATCTTTGGCCATACATTAAAGGCTTGGCAGACAGCTTTTTCTGTGTCCACTTCATCTGTCTTGGGAGGTCCAGGGAGGTGTGACTACAAAAGCTATGCATGATATATTTCTACCTTCATGTCTACCCATCAGGACATCACCTTCATTTCTGCAAATGTAGCCCAAGTGGAGTGATTGGAAATTACCAAGTTCAACCACATGATTTTTTATCTGATCCAACATGCCTGTGACTAGAACCTTTAAAATTGCCATGTGATAGCGGCCACTGACTGTAACACATTCCCTGAGAGCAGTGTTGGCACTCAAACATTATCAGAAGATGGAAACAACTCAGTAGTTCATATGGAAATCTCTGCCTCTTAAGCATGGCTAGTTTCACAACAAACAATGGTGATATTAGCCAAGTTTTCTGAGAAATAAGCCTCAGTTCTGTGGAAATGTACTGTAAATT
>JAQQSK010000472.1:0-18490 GCA_028658325.1 Potorous gilbertii
CCAGAGCCATCTGAATCCAGTGACCAGATCTTCCTCAGGATGACTGGAGATGACCCAGGATGAGGCAGTTGGGGTGAAGTGACTTGCCCAAGGTCACACAGCTAGTGAGTGTCAAGGGTCTGAGGTGAGATTTGAACTCAGGTCCTCCTGACTCCTGAACTGGTGCTGTATCCACTGCACCACCTACTTGCCCCCCTTTTCTTTAAATTATAAAAGGGAAAGAGCAGCTAGGTGGCTCTGCAGTGGAGAGAGTCCTGGACCTGGAGTCAGGAAGACTCATCTTCTGGATTTCAAATCCGGCCTCAGACACTTCCTAGCTGTGTGGTCCTGGGCAAGTCACTTCACCTCCTGTCTCTTTGCCAAGAAAACCCCAAATGGTCAGACATGACTGAACAATGACCAAACAAGTAAAATAAAAAGAAAAGATAACAAAACTGGGGTTGGTTAATCTAGAGAAGACGAAGGCGGAAGTGAGAGCATATGAAAAAGGGATGTGCCGTGTTCTGCTTGAGCCCAGAGGACAGAATGAGGAGTGAGGGGAAGATTTCAACTGAGGTAAGGACAAAATTCCTAACAATCATAGCCGTCCCAAGGTGAAATGGGTTGGCTTGGGAGCTGGTGGATTTTCTGTCACTAGAAATCTTTAAGAAGAGGCTGGATGACATCTTGTCAGGGACATCTGATAGGATGATCCTGCTCAGAAACAGCTTGGAATAAATGGCCTCAAAGGTCTCTCCCAACTCAGATATTCTGCAATTTTTCAACATTCCCTTTGTTCCCATACATTCGGTGCACCCAGGGTCAGCTTCATATTCTGAATTCTGGATTCTGAAAGTGACCCCAGGTTGGAGGCATCGATAGATCAGTCAGCATCATTTCAAATTCATAGTTCATAGGTCCCAAACAATATATTTATTTTACTGGATAACCTGAGGATGTATTAGTTCAAAGCAAAAACATTTAATGAAATAGCATAGCAAAATACTTAATGAGATTACTCCCATACACACAGCAGTACACTCTCCCACAAGTTACTATGCCACCAGTGGAGGAGGGTATCCATGCCAGAAACATGTGTAGCCCAAGAACATGGCAGGACAATATATGGAGGAGGACATGGACAGGGATCACACACGATCAGTGAATATGTGTGGCTAGAAAGTCTAGGAAGTTAGGGGAAATCATTCTCCTAAAATGGCATGTGTACCTGAACCTTCCTGTGCCGTAGCTCCAAGTTCTTTCGGCTCCTTTCTCATTCCAGCCTGATCAGTAAAGAAGCCCAAAGCTATTGAGATCTGCTTTAAGAACTGAACTTTTCCATGGCTGCTCACCCAGACTCCCTCAGCCTAAATTCTTCTAACCTGCCAGGTGTATCTAGTTAGCCAGGCAAGCTAAGCTGTCAATCATCTCCCAAGCCAGAGGATCTGTCTGTGCATGCCTAGGGGATCTGCTTCCCCTCTCCCTTTGTATGGGTGGAGCAGTCTCAACCTCCCTTCCTGAAGGTCTGGCTTTCTTTCCAAACCCAACATGCTCTGCTCTCCCTAAGGGAGGGGAGGAGGAAGTAGTG
This sequence comes from Potorous gilbertii, assembly GCA_028658325.1. Lineage (NCBI taxonomy): Eukaryota > Metazoa > Chordata > Mammalia > Diprotodontia > Potoroidae > Potorous > Potorous gilbertii. Next base: position 1,568 of record JAQQSK010000472.1, read on the forward strand.
ATTCCTTTGAGTGCCTTGACTCTTCCCAGACTTCATGGGGATATCTAAGTTTGGGACTATTTTGCCAACATTATTATTGTAACAATCCAATACAACTGTCCCCATTTTCCTCTACAAGCCCCACCCCCAGATCTAGCTACTCCTACACCTGTATCAAGCACTCTAGCTCTCAAACAGGGAATATTCTCTCTCTCTTCCAATCATCCTTATACATGAACAATAAGTAAATTATAACAAACTGTTTGGGTTTCTGTTGGCCAACATCTTCATCAAGAGCTAGAAGATTAGTGAAGAAAGTGAGCATTTACAGCCAAGGCGAAGGCTTCCTGAGGCCAGTGAGGAAGTTCAAGTGGGCAACTATCCCCTGAGGACATTGGACTTCCCCACTGAAGAGAGAGGGGAGAGTAGCATGAAAAATGGTTCATGACCTCTTAGCATTTCTGCCCCAATGCTGGACTCCTCACAGTCACTTGCTACTAGCAAGACCTCAGCTATCCACTCTTCATAGCCCCATGTTTGTCTCTCTGGTTTGCAGTGGCCTAAGCTTCTCCCTTCCTCTAGCTTGCTTGGCTTCCTTGGGCTTCTACCCACAAGCCCCTTTACTGAAGTATAGAAGGGTGAGCTTGGGAGGTTAGGTCAGCTCACTCTAGCAACCAGTACAGAACCTGTCCACAAGTTTTCTGAATCACTGTCCCCCATAGGGGTGACTAAAAGGCTAGTTATGTTCCTCCATGAGGGTAGAAAGTTTTGCAGGAACTTGCAAAATCAGGTCCATATATATTTGATATATGTATATTACAAGCATCAAAATAAACATCAGCTCTTAAAGAACAATAAAGTTTGTCCCAGAATCTCAGTCAGGGTCATCCTGAGATGACATTTACAGCCAATATACATCAACAGTACCTGCAATAGCTCTAACAATGCAAAGCATTGTTTAGCAGGCTGCTTCAGTGACTGCAGGCCTAAATGGCATGCAAGAAACGTTACACACACACACATCATAATCATCCATGTGTATCCATATATCCATGATACACAATAAGTTTAATATAGCAGCAAAGCAATGCAAACTAGCAGCTGCAGAACTAGTAAGGCTATAAAATAATAGATCATATGTGAGCATTAGCATGGATGTAAGCAGACAGCTAACTAGGACCTACACGTAGAGTACAGCTGTATGATCAAACAGCAGCACACCATCTAAAATGCAGTAATATGGGCATGAATATGTGAAAGGCAGACTTTGCATGAGGAACAGTCGTTCTCATCCTCTGGATACCTGAGGGTTATGTTCCCTGGTGACTCAGCTGTCCCATGACCTTATGGTCTATCTGGCTGTACACCTGAGTAGGATGGCTTGAAGTGGGGAGAGACTGTAGGCAGGCAGACCCCTAAGCAGCTGCTGTAATAGTCTAGGCATGAGGTGCTAAGAGTCTTCACTAGGGTGGGGACAATGTCAGAGGAGAGATGCTACAGAGGGAAACTCCACAGGCCTTGGTACCAGCTTGGAACTGGAGGCTGAGAGACAGTGAGGAGTTCAGGTGCCTCCCATGTTGGGAGTCTGCAGAATCTCACAGGTGGGATTCTCAACAAGGATAGTGGAGTTGGAAGAGGGCTTGAAGGGAAGAGGGGAGAAAGTGAGTCCAGTTTGGACATAATGTCTGACACGCAGTTTTGGAGATGTGAGATTGGAGATCAGGAGAAAAATTATGTGTGGATAAATATATCTGAGAATCATCTGTATAACTGAATTCATGGGGGTAGATGAGATCAACCAAAATAGAGAGAGAAGAGAGGAGAGGAGAAAAGTAGGGAGGAGAGGGGAGAGGAGAGGAGAGGAGAGGGGAAAGGAGGGGAAGAGAGGAGAGGGGAGGAGAAGGTGAGGGAGGGGAGGAGAAGAAAGCACAGGGCCCAAGACAGAGTCTTGGGGACACTTACGGTGAGTAGGCATGACCTGGATGAACATCCAGCAAAGGAAACTGAGAAGGAAGGTGAACCAGAAAAGAATAGCACCCTCAAAAACCTAGAGTGGAGGAATTATCAAGGAGAGGGTGATCGACAGTGCCCAGGGCTGTGGAGAGGTCAGGAAGAATGAGGATTGAGAAGAGGCCTTTAGATTAGGCAACTAAGAGAACAGTAGCAATTTTGGAGAAAGCAGTGTTGGCTGAATGATGAGGTCAGAAGTCAGATTGTGGAGAGTTAGGAAGACAGAAGAAAGCACCAAGGGGCTGAAGGCTTTGGGGGGCTTGGTGAGGAGGAATAACACAGTAAGGGATCAAAGACAGAGGGAGAAATGGAGTCACTTCAGATTCTGATCCGATAAAGGTACTTCAGAGTTCACAAAGATGGACGTGGAACACTTGGGGACGGTCAGATCAAAGGCATGACCATCTCTTGTGTGACTGTTGTGGGATAGGGGAGCAGATTCTGGGAAATAAGTAAGTTGAGGAATTGGGAGGTTAGGGTGTTTGCATATTGAATTTCCTCGATATGAAAGACTACGAGCGGGCACTGAACTCCTCGATGGAGAACCTCTTGGGAGGGCAGTAGACAACTCCACCAGAATCTCCTTTGGGAGATAAATAAGGGTTAAATGAACCTCAAAAGAGGAGAGGTGGGAGAGAGAGAGCCTGAAGATCCTCCACCTTCTCTGCCATGACTAGTGAGCCAAGGTGAAAGGGTGAAAGGACTGCCAGTGCTGGAAAGGGAGGCCAGAGAAGAGGAGCCAGGACTCGGTGAGAGCAAGAAGATGGAGAGAGGAAGAGAGGAAAGAGATTAAGAGGAAGCCTAGTGTGTGACCTATGGAGCAGGCAATCCAGAGGGCACAGTGGGAGGGGAGGGAAGGATTGAGAGTAGTCCATGGGAGGAAGAGGAAGAAGGTTAACCAATGGCAGTCAGGGGCTCAGAATCACTGGGGTGAGGATGGGTTTGATGAAGGGAAGTCTATTAACCACTGAGGAATGAGGACAGCTGTGTTATCAATGTCCATAATGGGGGTTTTGCCTTGGGTGGGGGGCCCCAGGGCAGCAGCAGCTGACTGGTGTCTGGAAAGGAAGGTGAGGCACGGAGGGTAACCAAGTTGGGGCAAGGTAAGTGTTGTGGAGATAGAAGTGGATGGAATGGCTGCTCAGGGAGGTGAATAAAGACAAGCCAACTGTTCTGGAGTGTCTTCTACACTGGCTAGAGCCCTTTCTGGGTCTATCTCCAGTTGGCAGGTGGTCTGCTTTATTGAGCTGTCTGAATTGAATGGTCACTGCTTTTCTCCACTTGCTCATCGGAGCTAAATGGATTTTTCTATGGGCAACAGGTATTTGAGGTGAACTGTCTGTAGAGGATTCCCATTAGGGGATACACTGAGCGTCTTTCTACTTTCCCATTTGGGAAGACTGTAGACTTGTGCCAAAACATAAGCTGGAAGTAAAGTAGCCCAAGGTACTGGGATGGGAATAAAAGAGCCGACTGGGTGAGAAAAACCAGCCAAATTCCCACCATTATCAAGAGGCCAGGCATCCCCAGGCCCAAACCTAAGTTACCCAAATACAGAGTAGGTGGGCCCCTTAGCCAAAAAGGGAGAAGGCCTCAGGGACCCAACCCATGTGGGCCAAAGGCCGTTATTCTTAGACCACCACCAATCCAATTCCTGCCCTGACTTCTAGGACCCTCAATCCCATCCCCAGCACGAGTCAATGTCCTGACCTAAGAGCCAGAAGCCAGGATCCTGTCCCATCACCCTCACCTCTATGCCCAGGACATACAAGCAAGTCTACAAAAGCTCTTTTCACATCTAAATTTACCCCATTCCTTCCCCCAACCCCCTCTAGGTGATAACAAATGGCCAGACCATGGATCCCCGGGCTGCTGGAGCTAGAAGGTGGGGGGGGGGGAGGAGGGTGGTAGGGGCCCACAGAAAATCTTACCCTAGCATGCCATAGTATCCAGATATAAAGATTGGTACCCACTGGTTCCCATTCTCAACAGCAGAGACCACCCAGGCCCACCCTAACATGGCTTCCACTCTCTGAAACAACCATGACATGGATCTGCCCTCTAGGATCCAGAATTGGCCTCACTATTGTGATACCAACTTCTATAATGTCCTTCATACCCTTTTCAAACACACCAATTTTCTTCCATTCCTTCCCCCACTGCAAGACAGCTTGCATGGAGCTCTGCTGTCCCCAAGTGCCTAAAATGTTAAACAGCCCAGAGAAAGACACCAGGAGCTCAGCCAGGGCAGACAAAGAACCTGGAGCAGGGCAAGGGAAGAGGAAGGAAGGAGAAAGTGGGGGCATGCAAAGGATGCTCAGAGGTTCCCTACTAAAAGACCAGAGTACCCAGAGCAAAAAGCAAAAGCAGTGGGGCCTAGCCTCAATCTTTGCCTGGTTCCTGAAATTCTGATACCTCATGCCAAGCCCCATGCCAATCCTGGCCTTGGCCCCCTTCCTAAGTCTCTGGTCCCGGAGCCAATATCTCTAGCAGGAAGTCCAGCGCCGACTTGTTCTAAGATCCTGGCCCTTTCCTCTCAGTCCTGGCTTCCAGCCCCAGCCCCAATCCAAGAATGACTTCTGGACTCCTGGGCCCTCTGCTTGGCACCCTGCCCCACTCCCACCCACTCCCACTACAGTGTGGTCACAACTATTTTCAGGGTGAGCAGAGAATTCCTCCTGCTCCTCCCCCACTGCAAGTGATCTGTTCATGGATCTCGGGTGACATCAAGTGGCCCAGAAGTTCAACTAGGGTTGATGTGCAGCAGGGACTGGGACGCCTCAGAGACCTTCAAGCAGTGGGTTCTAGTCCCAGCCCCCAAATTCTTCCCAATGTAGGTCTAACTCTGGAAGACCAGGTCTATCCTGGCTCCCTGCTTCCCATCCAAGTGGTGGCCTGAATCCCAGCAGAAACCCCACCTCTGGCCTGGCCTGCCTTGTTCTCTGGGACTGTCTGCATCCTATCTCTAGCATCAACCTGACAGATGGCCTGGTCTTGACATCCTGGACCCCTATGTAATCCCCATCCTGAGCAGCAGCACTCTAGAGCTTACTTGGAGATGGAGCCTCTGGCATCTGTGCCTACAACCACCCCAATCCCTAGCCCATCTTAGAGGCTGGGCCTCATGTTTCACCTCCATAGTCCTGATCCCCATCATTCACACCCACTAAGGTGTTAAGGACTGGACTGCCTTTTTGCACACCAGGCTGGAGGCCCTGCAGTAATATCAGCCATGCCTTTTGCCACTATAGGGGGTGAAAGATAAAATAGCAGAGGAAACAGAGGTTTGAGCTTCAGAGTATATCAATTCATTAAGTAATGCAGTCAATTGCCCCACAAAGTGGGACCAGGCCTCCTCAACTTAGGGCTGGCCCCAGAGTACCGGGAGAGATAATCTTTTATACATCCAAAACAATTCTTCAAATAAGGCCAATGAATAACAAGGAAACAGTACATTAGATGATCTGATTTCTAATTCGAGGAAAGTTTAGGCCCTTTCCAAGTGGGGAGGGGGAGAGTGAACAGGTACAATTCCCAGAAATCAGAAGAAAAGGTGTCCCCCTCCCCCCAAGTGTCTGGGAACAATCAAAGGTCATGGCCACAATCACTGATTGGTCAGCGTGGGGCCAGTTTTCAGATAAGACACATAGGTTGCTCGAGATGGACAATTGTGAGAAAACTCCTTGTACAAGTCTTTGGATCTGACCAGGGTTCTGAGCAGCATAACCGAGGTCTTTGGTTAAGGGTCTCTCAACTGCAGGGAAAGCTGGTCCAGCTTCCCAGCCAGTCAGGGCCAGGTTCTAACAATGCGATAGGGATCTCTCCCAATTCCCACAACTGAATAATCTTTTCTCACAAGACAGAAGTTGGACTAGACCCGTAATGCATAGAAAGGGAACAGAACTGGATCCAGAATTGAGTCACAAGGTGGAGTTAGTGTGGTTCGCTCAATTCCCACAATTCACCACTTGCTGTCCTAATCCTCTCCATTTCTTCACTCTACGACCCTGAAGCTCATCTTTAGCACCTACACCAATCCTGGTCTAGATTTGAAAATTCAGATTACCTGTCCTTCATTCTGGCCCCTGATCCCAATACTAACACTGACTTATAAGGCCCTGATCCCACCACCTGCCACTTAGTGCAGGCCTGGCCTGTGATCCAGGCTCTTCAAGGTCATCCTGAGGCCCAACTCCAGGCCTAGACTGGAATTCTTGGACTCAGGCCCCCTCATCACCTCCACTCTGAGCTTCTGCCCACCAGTGCCCTTGCTTCCTTCCTGCTCTGTACCCCAATGTCTTCCTACCATTTTCACTTAGGCAAATTTTCTCTAAACTCTTCCTAATAGCAGACATGCTCTTTGTATTGTGCTGGTGAGGCCTACTGCTGTCCACAACATACCAGAATCAGACATGAGGAGCTTGGCTAGCCCTGGCTACCTAGCCTGGGTAACAGCTAAAGGGAGTGTCAGTCTTACAATAACAGTGCAGAGCACCACATATCCAAACCAGTTGGTGCTGGCCCCCATATTCAACTGCAGGACCAGTATGTGCCTGGACTCTTGCACCCTAACCCCCATGCCAAAGAGGCATGTCCTGCTGATTCAGAGTACCCACCACAAATCTGGCACAGGCCTTCCCTAGACCCTCTGCCAAGAGCACTGTCCTTAGTGCCAGAGTCAGCCGTGGTTTTAGCATGGATTCAACAGCCCCCACTTCCAACACCAACACATTTAAGTGACTCTGAACCCCTTGTTCAGATCTGTTACCCTCAGTCCCTCCTAAGCTGCGGGCTCAAAGTAGGCCCTGGTCACAGAGGCTGGGTTAGTTCCTACTGTGTGCTGGCAGAACAAATACAAATGGAATGAAAAACAACAGTCTTCACCTTTAAGGTCCTTACACTGTAATGAGGGAAGATTGAGAAGGGGGAAGCAAGGGGAAAGAAAGGCCCCTGAGCCTGGCAACTAGAAGAAGGGTACTAAGGGTGGAGAATACTCCAGGATGAGAAGTCCAGGGGAGCCAGAAAGCCCCTTGTCCAATCTGTGGTCTGCTAATCTCACCAAAACACTCCTTTCTCCCCTCTGCCACCACCCCTGTCCTGGTGTAGGCTCTGACCCTTGGATCACTTCAATAGGTCTGTCAGGCTCTCCCCACTTCAGTACATCTCCCACTGAGGCACCCAAGTGATCTTCCTAAAACCCTACTCAGTAAACCTCAGTGGCTCCCTAGGGCCTCCTTCACGCCCTGTCCCCTCCTCTGTTCCCAATCTCCTCACCCCCCACCACATCTTCTTCCATCCAGTGAGCCCCTCCATCTCTGACCAGCTGGGGCCTGGAAGGTAGCCCCTCCTCTGCTGAGACTACTGACCTCCCCGGCCTCCTCTGAGTCCCACCTCACCCTGCCCCCCAACCCCTCCTCATTCCAGTAGCTTCCCTTTCTCCTGTAGAATAAGGTATTTGTGAAGTGTTTAGCACAGTGCCTTGTCTCTCCAAAGTCCGTAGAGTATAAATACTGATTCCCCGGGCCTTTCTTTTGATGATTCCCTATGAACCCTCTGTGTAGATGGCTTGCTGTCTTCTTCCATGTGGTAGTTTCATGAGGGCAGAGACTGGATTTTGCTTCTTTCTGTGTCCCCAAAGCTCTGCACAGTGTCTTGTGTGCAATAAGGGCTTAATCAATGTTGCTTGACTGCCTGAAGACATTCTAGTGTCGGGGTAGAGAAATACAAAGGAAGCCAAGAAAGAAATTTGGCTTTTCTTTGCATCCTCAGTGCTTAGAACAGTACCTAGCCCATAACAGAAGCTTGATAAATGCTTATTGACTGAACGAATATCTAGGATTTCTAGAAGGGGCCTTAAGAACTCACTGTTTCTTAAAAGAGAACAAAGCCTCGCGGTTGAATGCAAATGAAATGAGGAGGAGGGGGACTACGAGCGACTGATTCTGACCTTCGCGAGACGCCGTAGGCCCTAGGGTCTGTATTGGGTAAGATCTATCCTGGTCTGCGGACCCTTGGTACCTTGCACCGGCCCAGGCTGTGCCCTCTGCCCTGAAGCGAGGTTACAGACGCTAAAAGGACGCGTTCTAAAGCTTCCTGGAATCGTGTGGGCCCGGGAGAGTCAGTGCAGTGTGGCTCTGAAAGCCCACCGGCATTCTGGGAGATGTAGTTCCTAGATTTGAGTTTCCTCAAGTCTCTCTTCAGTAGGGGGCAGCAAAGCTCCATGATTGAATGTAATTGACTGGGGGAAGGGCGATAATCGACTGATTCTGACCCTCGTGCGGCGCCGTAGACATAGGAAAATTCAAGCCCTAGGATTCTGTTTCTAATGTTTTGATAATAGGTTATAATATAACCTATATTCATTCCTTAGCTCCCGGCTTCTACCACAGAACTGAGGAGAACTTACAAACGCCGACAGGGAGATTTCTGGAAATGCCAGGAATTGTGCAAGAGGTCAATTGAGTTTGGCCTTGACTGCCGACTGGCATTGTGGGATTTGTAGTTCCGGGTTGTGTTTCATATAGTTGATCATACCTCCTCAAGAGCCAGTGGACCCAGATAGCTCTGGGAGAGAAAGTGAGACTGCTGCTGACCTTGCACAACAAAGTTAAGTGCAAGTCATGTCATCATTTCTCTGATGTCATGGTCCTCTTCAGGAAGGAAGGACAAAAACACAACAGAACAATCATACCTCCTATTCCGGCCCGCGAGCTCTTGGTCCCTTGCACTAGCCAAAGCTGTGGCCCCTTCCCTAAAACAAAATTGCGGACGCCAAAGGGACGCGTTCTAAAGCTTCCTAGAATCGTGCGGGGCCGGGAGTGAATCCAGTGAGGCTCTGAAAGCCCACCGGCATTCTGGGAGATGTAGTTCCAAGATTTGAGTTTCTCAAGTCTCTTTTCAGTAGGAGGCAGCAAAATTCCATGGTGGAAAGTACGTAACTAGGGAGGGGCGATGAGCGACCTGGTTTTGACCCTCGCGAAGTGCCGTAGGCCGAGGAAAACGCGGAGCCTGGGGCCCTGTTTCTTCTACTGGATAAGTTATCCTATCCTGGCCTGCGGAACTTTAGCTCCTAGCCTTTGCTCCAGAGCTGAGAACTTAGAGACACCGTCAGGGCGAGCTCTGGAGACACCGGGAATTGAGAATCAACCGACGTAGGCCTGAGAGCAGCCTGGCATTCTGGGAGTTGTAGTTCCCGAGGGCCCTCGGGACTTCGCCCAGGTTCAGCCTGCGGCCCTTCCCCTGAAGCGAGGTTCCAGGCGCCGAAGGGGATAGTTCTAGAGCCTCCCGGTGTGGCAAGACAGCTGTCTGGGCTTACTCAGTCTGCTGACTCCATTTTAAGCCCTTCTTGAAAACTTCCAGCATGTTCTAGACTGCCGGTGTCATAGGGGAGGGGCAACCCCCACCTTTTGGAAGCCAAGGGGTTTCTAATAAATAAAAGTTGTCTCTAAAAGCAGCGACTTGTTTGGAATCCTTGCCGAGCCACACACAACAGGTGTCTATAAACTCCCTTGTTCTTATTTCCCTGAGTTCACGGGGACCAAGCCCTGACCAACCTAGTTTTGGACAATTTTGGTGACTGTGGTGGGCCTAGGTCACTTTGCCTGGGTGGCTGTCACAGTGGGCAGCATACTTTTGTCCCATCTAGGGTGGCAGTAGACTCCCCCTGGAAGTGATCAGAGAATTATACTCCCCAAACTCAGGATGGAAAAGGAGAACTACACCCCAGACCCAAATTTTGATTCTTTCAAGTTTATGCAAGAAGCAAAACAGGCAAAGAGAAATATGTGAGATGAGCTTGGAGGCAGGCCTGAGAGCAGCCCCTCCTTTGCAAGCAAATACCAGTCTTCCAAAGGGAGCTAGAGTGGCAAACCTCGTCCTGACTGCCCTTACATAAGTTTTTAAAGCTTGAAACTAGGGAACCTTGTCAGTTTAGGGACTGAAAAATTCGAGGAAGCAAATTTGACCAGATAAAAGATGGAACCTTGGATTATTGTCACTTAGGAACGCATCGTAAAAACCAGATTTAAAGATGCCAATAGCCTAAGCAAAATGGGATTGTGGGTGCTGTTGAGAGAGTCTCTGAAACCAAAACTTTCCCTAATTATCACTCTCCCATGAAGACCTGGACACCCTCAAGGGAAAGGGACCAAAGAGAAGGGTTTAAGAGATGAGATTTGTTTTTCCTGTGAATGGGAGGGACTCTTTAATAAAGACTTTGCAGGAAACCCCCAACAAGACAAATCCCTGGGGCACAGACATCAGACAAATTATTAAAAGCCCCCAGAAGCAACAGCCATTTGGAACTAAACAGGGATTTATTGTCCCTGATTTTTGATTAGACTTTCAATCACAGATAAGGAAGAAAACTTTTCTCTCTACCTTCACAACTCTGGCCAGGTTAGAGACTGCAGAGGTAAAGACCGGTAAGAATAGGAAAGGAAATCTTCTTTCTCTCTTTTCTTTTTGGTTGGTAAAACTCTATGGCAATATAAACTAATTACACACTAAAATTTGGAAATAATATGTAATATCTTTACTGTAAACTTCCAGATTATGGTTTAGTTAAGGGTTTGGAGTTTTAGAAAGAGGTTTGAGAAGGTTTCAGTCCTTTTGAGATAAAGATTTGAGAAACGTTTAGGGAAAGGAATGCCCATTAGCCATTTCAGACAGACAGTATTCTATTATTTCTTGTTTGTTCATTTCAGTAGTGTCAGACTCTTTGTGACCCCATTTGGGCTTTTCTTGGCAAGCATGACTGGAGCTGTTTGCTACTTTCTTCTCCAGTTCATTTTATAGAAAACTGAGGCATATAATTAAGTGACTTGCCAGAGTCACACAGCTAATGGCTGACTCCAGGCCCTGGGCTCTCTCCATTGCATCACCTAGCTGCCCATAATGGCATTGTTATAACATTTCCCAAATTGAAATTCTTACAAGTAAATTTGCAGCACAAAATGACTTTGAGTAACCACCAGCAATTGTAAATCCAGATTTGTTTTGATTGACGTTTGTTCCAGAACTAAATCATAATGTGGTCTCATTTAAAATAAGATACTTGTGGCAAATCAGAATATAATGTAAAATTCATTTAATATTTGTCATTAGGAATATATGCTTAGAAACTGTGTTATTAGGAAAGCCTGAGATCAAAGTTGGTCTCAGAAATTTATTAGTTGTGTGAGCAGTTACCCTAAATTTCTTAATCTGTAAAATGGGATGTTGATAGCACCCACCTCCAAGGGTTGTAATGTGGATCAAATGAAGGAAATTGGAAAGTGCTCAGCATAGTGCCTGACACGTCGTAAGCACTATAGAAATATTATCTGGTTTTTTATTAGTATAATTACTCTATACTGGTTTTTAATGTGATTAATATAGAATGCCAAATTGATTGACAGTGATCTTCTATGTAAGAGGATTCAGAATTGCATTCAAATGAATTTAAATTATATAAAAAGTTTTGCCATTTTTTTAGAAGCAATAATATTATATTTTTGTTACATTTCTGAGTTTCTTGCATTATGAAATTTGAGGAAACAGTGCATCAGAAATGCTGTTAGGTAATATTCTTTTAACCTGAATGCTGTTCTATATGAATTTATCTATTAAAGAATGTGATCACATTGTTTGAAAACTTAAATATTTCACTGGGTATATTTTGCTTTACAATGGAGAAAAGCAGTAATAATATATTTTATCTGTGAAGTGTGTAAGAAAGGTCATGCACTCTTATGAGCCCTACTAATAGTATGTTGCAAAAAGCAGAAACTAGGATCATTCCCAATCAGAGTGGGAACTTATAGGTTTGTTTATAATAAAGAAGAAATTTATCTGAGATTATTTGGCTATCACGAGAATTATGAAATTTCACCTGTTAATAAATAGTATGTGCATAAGTTACATCTTTGAAACAGCTCAGTAACTTAAATTCAAAGGTTTCTATTTTGACTTAGGGGTTAATAGGCAATATAGATACCTGTTAGTTTGCAGACAAAGTAGCCAACATTTTCTGGGGGTCTTGAGTCAGTTTTCATGTATTCACTGCATATCTGAACCTCAGAGGGGCCTTGAGGCCATAGATTCACCACCCCTGCCCCAGAATGTGATTATTCTTAATTTATAAATGAAGGAGAAATAAAATGCCCTATGTTCTCATTGTTAACTGTTATTGAAACATGATAAAATTAATGCTAGCCTAGACCTAAACTGTGATTGTGAAATTTTGCTATTTGAAGTAGAATCTCTTGAGACTGTAATTTGACATTGTTCTGTGTTTTGAATTCTGGTGTGATTGTCTGAATTATCGTGAAGACAATAGTTCACCATTGAAGGGGAATGCCATATTCTGCTCAGAGGGAGTATACAGTCTGAGAACTGCTACAGGTGGATGTCTGTTCCTGGGAAAAGTTGAGAAGATGACCTTGTATAAGCAATGGTAGGATTCTTTTGACTCAGTTTCTCATTGTGCTATTTCCTTTCTGAACAGGCACTTTTCCTACTTGGTTAATTCTGAGCCTTTACTATCCTGCAAATAATGTGAATTTTTGCTGCATGATTGACTGTTAACTATGACCCTTGCCTGGGATCAAACCAACTCAAGGGAGCTTTTTCCCCTGTTATGACAGATCAATTTGTATCCTTGAAGGAACAGTCTTGATATTGTGTGTTGGGAACAAGAGCCTGAAAATATGACCTATGGCATCATAGTCATTGTAAATAGTAAAGCAGCTCCAGTAGAAAAATTTACATGTACCCACCCATATGATCATGGACCATCTCTTGGCACTAAGCCTTCTTTGTTGTTTCTTTATAATATATGGCCTGCCACTAGTGTTCTGGGGAGATCCACCACTGTCCTTCCACCACCCAGGATTGACCTAATAAGTAAGCTCCCCCCCCAAAAAATCTATTTACTAATATGCTGGCATGTTCCTCTTTCTTTGATATCTTGGTAACTTTTTCAGATGTGGGATCTCCCCTCTGGATGGTCTGCAATTCTCTACACCATATTCCTCCTTTTTCCTTTTATAGCAAATTTCTATAATAAAGGAAGGCGGATGCCATTACAATACTAAATCTATTCATTAATAGATAAATACTAAAACATCAAGGAAAAATATTCTTATTTTTAATCTGGATTTGTGGTCAATTCCATATCCTAAGGAACTTCTGATAGCATTGTCCGTATGAGGTACAACGTTTGGTTAAAGACAGAAAGAGCAAGTGGTATGTAAAAACTAAAAGTCTAAATTCTCAGGTGAAATATGGATTCCTAATTTGTTGTCCTGCTTATGACTCTGTTGTTAATAGGGTTGGATCCGTAAGAGTTGAGTTAGTCCTATCACATGAACTAGTTATTGGAAAAGCAAATTTAGGAGGTTGTACTAAATTGTATCAAGTATTGTCACTGGCAGATTTTAGCAGAATTACCTAGGAATCTCTGCAAGTGACTTGGAACTAGAGAAAGAAATCTACTAGAAGGAGGCTCCTTCAGCTGCTCTGAGAAGAAGGCCTATTCCATATGCCCAGGGGACAATGATTCCAGGGACTAGACAAATCCGTGGAACATCTGGGATTCAAGTGGAAATGTGCTGATTAAATGGACATTGGGAGTGGGTTACCAAGTTACAAGGAGATTGGATGCTATTTAATATCAATGGTCATTATTGTACTATTTGGTTTTCTTGCACGGTATTTGTTTGCCTGGCAGAGTAGCATGTCTAATCCCTCCTATGTATTGTTCAAGGTCAGGATCATTCCTCCTGAAACTTTTGGTCAGCAAAAAGTTTTCTATTTATATTAAACTCACTTGACCAAAACCTGATTTATGGAATAATAATGTTAACTTTTTGACATTTCTCAGGTAGAAGGCAAAAATGATTTAGTTATTCCTCTAATTAATTGTATAAGAGAGGATTTTCCTGACACTGAGGTCTCTTGGTTACCTTGGTGATATGTAAACCTCCCCGCTAAAATGAGTCCATGGTGAGCCCTCTACATAGTCAAACGATAACTTAACATTTTGTCTCTAGAATTTATTTAATAAGGTTTGTCTCCTTAAGGGATGTATGATATCATGACTCTGCTTTACTGAGTTTATTCAACTTTATGACATTGAAGAAAACATGGCATTATGACTTTGTAATATTTATGACCACAGTACACATTGTCGTATGCTGTTATAAGTTTAAGTCCACCAGCTTATGACCACTACTGCTTACTGAAATTGATTTGACATAAGTAGCAGAGATTATGATAATGTGGGTTAGGGTAGAAAAGAGACCTAAGTCTTATCTCCATGCTGTACCATAAGTATAGTTAGCACCAAAGCCAGGATAGTGGAAAGGCAGCTATTTGTGCTGTCAGTCTAGTTTTAAAACCTTGATAGTAGAATAAAAGAAGAAGGCAGGAATGTGTCTGGCTCTTCCAAACCACATTCTCAATAACTTAAAGCAATGCCCCAAACTGAATTTTAGAGCAGTAGAAATAATAAAACGTTTTGGGGAATGCAGTGTCCAGCCTAACACAGTTTAGGAGGATATTAGGAAAGATCCACCCTAGGGGGTAGTGATCTGGGGAGCAAAGTGCAGATGTTGCTTGCATTAACAAGCAACAAGCCTTAGGAGCAGCCATGTCAGTGGCGGGGGGTGGGGGTGGGGGTGTAGGGTGACTGATCAGGGGAATATTGCTCCCTTTCCTCGTACTGGACTCAGAGCCCCTTGGCAATGATCAGAAACAGTGTCAGGCTATGGCTGCAGGTGAGAAGGAGCAATTATATGCCCAGGCATGGGCCCTGCTCATGGTTCTGGGATGGAGAGGACTGATAATAGTGCTTTGGAGAGATTGGGGTGCCTGATTTCAGTTCCAGGGAAGAAAGGTAAACTGACACTTGTGGCCACAGGAGAATGGAGGCTAGTGGTGCATTGCCTAGATCACAGGGAATGAAAGCATTTGCAGTGGCAGTAGTGCCAGGCAGGGAGGCCTGGTCTTGGCTCAGGGATTGAGAAAAGTATCTGAAGTCAATCATAAACCAAGGCATAAGCTACAAGAGCAGTGACCACACCTAGCTTGGAATAATAGTACACTAGAAGAATCAAGAAGTCATAGACCCCTAGATAGAGTTCTGCCTGAAACTTGAGGCATTATCTCCCACACACTGAGAGCAGAGCCTGACCCCAACATGAAGTTAATGGTCAAGAAATAGGCCATTAAAATGAGTAAACAACAGAAAAAGAACCTGACTATAGATAGTTACTGTGATGCTAAAGAAGATCAGGGTTCAAACTCAGAAGAAAACAATGAAGTCAAAATACCTATTTGTAAAGTTTCAAAGAAAAATGTAAAATAATCACAAGCCCAAAAAGAATTCCTAGAAGAGCTTTAAAAGTATTTTAAAAATCAAATAAAAGAGATTAAGGAAAAATTGAAAAAGAAAGTCAATCAATTGGAAAAAGAGTTCCAAAAACTTACTGAAGAAAATAACCCCTTAAAAATGACTAATGACATCATAAGATATCAAGAAATAAAAACAAAATCAAAAGAATGAAAAACAGAAGAAAACATGAAATATCTCACTGGGAAAACAACCAACTCAGAAAACAGATTGAAAAGAGAAAATATAAAAATTGTTGGACTGCCTGAAAGTCATAATCTAAAAAAGAGTCTAGACATTACTTCAAGGAATTATTAAGGAAAATTGCTCTGAAGTTTTAGAATTAGAAGGTAAAAAAGAAATTGAAAAAATCCACCCATCACTGCTTGAAAGAAATGAAAATGGAAAAAAAAGAAATGAAAACTCACAAGAACATTATGGCTAAGTTTCAAAGCTCCCAGGTCAAGGAGAAAATATTACAAACAATTAGAAAGAGACAATTCAAATATTGTGGAGTTACAGTCAGGTCCTTGGTGCGGCCTTTTTCATTGAGTCCAAGTTTTACAGGAAAAATTCTTTTATTAAGGGGATTTGTTCTGTAAGGTTTAGATTCAGTCAAAGGGCTGCACTTGAGGACCTAGAGGGTCACATGTAGCCTTGGGTCTGCAGGTTCCTCACCTCTGTTCTAGATTAAAAGTCTGAAGGGTATGGATTATGATATACCAAAAGATGTGGAATGTGATATTCCAAAGGGCAGAAGATCTGTGTTTGCAGCCAAGAATATACTTGGCTGAGTATAATTCTGCAAGGGAAAAAATGAATATTTAATAAATGAAAGGACTTTGAAACATTCTTGAGGAAAGACCAGAAATGAACAGAAAATCTGACCTTTCTTCTTTGCATTTAGTAGGTATTGAAGGGGCGGAGCCAAGATGGCAGAGTAGAAAGACTCACATTTGCCAGCTCCGAACCCACAGCCCATGGATTTCCTCTAAAAAGAACTCCTGACAAATTCTGGAACAGTGGAAGCCGTGCAGAAACACAGTGAAGGAGATTTCCGTTGCAGAGAGCCCTGAAAAACCGACCCCAGGGGCCCATCGCGCCCCAGACGGAAGAGGAGCCCTCCCCTCCCCCTGCTCTGGCCGCAACGCACTGAGAGGAGCAAGCAGACCCAAGCAGGCTTCGGGGACCGTAGGTCCCACACCCACAGACTCACAGGTCAGTGAGAGAGACGGGCTGAGAGGGGAGCGGGATATCTCCGGGACTCGGACCCCCTGGGAGGCGGCCGCTGTGGCAGAGGCTGAGGTAGTGCCGCCAGAGACTCCGGGGTGGGCAGGAGCTCCAGCGCAGCTCCATTACAAAAGATCTCTGCATAAACCCCCTGAGGGAACTGAGCCTGAGAGGCGGCCCTGCCCCCACCTGAGCACCAGCGGATAAGCTCCCATTGAAGAGCAGTCAGGACTGCCGCCAAAAGCCCTGAGGCTGGGGAGTAGCATTTGAATTCCAGACCCCAAGCATTAGCTGGGTGGACCTAGGCTGGGGTGGAGAGGACTCTCAGAAGT
>JAQQSK010000473.1:0-18466 GCA_028658325.1 Potorous gilbertii
TAAGATTAAATCAGGTTCTCAGATGGGGGCAGGGCTGCCTCCCAGGCTCAGTTCCCTCAAGGGTTTATGCAGAGACCTTCTGTAATGGAGCTCCTGCCGAGCCCTGCCTGCTCTGGGAGCCTCTGGCCACCTGCTGCCTCTGCTGCTGCCTCCCGAGGGGCCCAAGTTATGGAGGCCCCCGCTCCCCTCTCAGCCCATCCAGATGTCTCTCTAAGTGACCTGTGCATCTGTGGGTGGAAGAACCTTCGTGGCCGCTGGAGATTCCGTCCCCGAAGCCCGCTCGGATCTGCTCGCTCCTCTCAGTGCTGCGTGGCCAGGGCAGGGCAGGGCAGGGCTCCGCTCTCGTCCTGTGCACGCTGGACCCTTGGGGTTGGTGTTTCAGGGATCTCTGGAATGGAAATCTTCTTCACTATGTTGCTGCGTGGCTTCCACTGTTCCAGAATTTGTTGAGAGTTCTTTTTAGAGGAAATCCATGGGCTGTGGGTTCGGAGCTAGCATATGTGAGTTTTTCTACTACACCATCTTGGCTCCGCCACAATCTTTTTAAAAATGTAAATAGTATTTTATTTTTCCCAATTACACATAAAGGCAATTTTCATCATTTATTTTTTACAAGATTTTGAGTTCCACATTTTTCTCTCTCCCTCCCTCTTGTTGAAAATCTCATAACAACATAATCTCAGAAGAATAAAAATTGTAATCCAAAGAGCAATGGAAAGAAGCAGGGTAGGTGTAAATAAGCTTCACTGGATAGACATTGGATTGGATAGAGTACCTGCCTCAGAGTCAGAATGGTCGGGATTCAAGTCCTATGTACTGGTTCTGTGACCCAAGGAAACCACTTAACCTCTGAGTATCCAAGGCAATTTTGTAAAATTAAGTTGCAGAATAGTTGCCTATGAGAATTGGTAGAGTTTCTAAACCAGAAAGTTCCTGAACTAATAACATAGATCTGGTCATAAATAAATGGATCGATAGAGAGAGAGAGACAGACAGACAGACAGATAGATAGATAGATACATAGATGAATGAATAAAGCACAACAAAAAATTGAATACTGGCTTTCTTTTTCAGGAAGAAAGTAGGAATCTACAACAGGTTAGAAGGTTTGAGGAATACTCAATTTAAAAATAAGCATCCATTAAGCTACTAAGTGCAACACACTAAATACAAAGAGAAAGAAATCTAAAGACAAAATTAAATAGTCGCTACCCTCAAGAAGTTAACATTCTACTGGGGATAAGTAGGAGCAAACCAGGTAGCAGAACAATGTTATGAAAACCAAGAGAGAGAGTACCCAGAAGGAGGGAATGATCAACGTCAAATGCTACCAAAAAGTTAATAAGGATAGGGGTTGGAAAGTGAGAGGCAATAAGTATAGATAGCCTTTTCTGGGTATTTAGATCTGAAAGTATCTGAGGACACAGTAAGGTCAAAGAGATTTTTTTAAAGATGACACTTGGCCATGTTTGTGGACAGCAAGACTCACTGGATAAGGAGAGAGAGAAAAATTATAGGGGAGGATGATTGTAGTGGAAATTTCTTTTATCAATCTTTATACAATATGAGATTGAAAAACTTCTTCATCCTATGGACCCACCTCTGGATGCTTTCTGGCTTATCCAATCAACTATTAATGTCATTCCTAAAAGGAGGTGACCAGAACTGAATAGCAGCACCCCAGAAGTGTTTAGACAAAGGCAGAGTACAATGGGACTATCATCTCTAGTTCTGAACACCATGCCTCTTTAGATATATTTGCTTTTTTGGGTGGCCATATTATACTATTGAGACATGTTATACTTTTGATTCACTGAAACCCGCAGATCTTTTTCAAATAAACTGCTATCTAGACATATTTTCCCCCATCTTGTATTTTTTAGCTAATATGTTAACACAAAAAGTGTTAGTATATCTAGCCCAATACTCTAGCCTGTTGAAAAATACATTATTCGATACAGAATCTGTCATCCAATTCACTAGCAATCTCTCCTAGCTCTGTGTCATCTGTGAATTTGATTAAGCAGTCAATCTATACCTTCACCCAAATCATTAATAAAAATGTTAAACATCACAGGACTAAGCATAGATGCCTGGAGCACTCTATTAGAGTGTAAGCCATTAATGACTACTTGTACTTACTGTAGAGCCTACATCTCATCATTTTATTCACACAGTATAACTTTGTCAAATACCTTATAAAAATCTAAATGTTTACAGTGATGTAACAGACAAGTGTAGTAAACCCTTAAAAATGGAAATGAAGTCAATTACTATGGTCTGGTTTTAATTTTTTTATTAATATCTTTTGTTTTTATGTCATCTTCATTCCCAAGTATATTCCAACTCTTTCCCTAGAGGCAGCTAAGTAACTGACACACGGAGTCAGCAAGACCTTCGTTCAAATTTGACCTCAGACACTTACTAGCTGTGTGACCCTGGGCAAGTCACTTAACCTGTTTACCTCAGTTTCCTCATCTGAAAGAATGGGAATAGTAATAGCCAGGGTTGCTGAGCAGATTAAATGAGATATTTATAAAAAGCACTTAATGCACATCCTTATTCCCTTCCCTTCCCTCCCTCCTCTACCTAGACAGTTATCCCCTGAAAGACTAAAAAAAGGCAATTCAGCAAAAGTAAGGAAATCAACGGAATATGATTATATGTGGGTATATATATATATATATATATATATATATATATATATATATACACACACACACATATACACACACACACATACATATATATGATCAATGTTCTGCACCCGTAGTCCCTCACCTCTGCAAAGATGGGAGGGTAATGCAATTTTTTCTCTCTTCTTCCGGACCAAGTTTAATCACCGTAATTATCAGCATTCAGTTTTTTAAATTCTGTTGTTATAACTGCGCCTTCCATTTGCAATGTCATGGTCTTGGAGCAGGATCTATTCTTGATAAAGTCATGATGGCTCTTTCTGAATCCTTTTCTAAGATGCTCAAATAAGCCTTCCCTTAGCACTATTTCCTCACCGGCTGCCTCCCCTTCCCCTTCCCAGCATACCACCCTAGGAACGAAGCTGTGCGGTGATGTCACAAAGCACCTGAGGCGGGCATCTCGACCCAGGAGCTGGCTAAAGAACGGACGCAAGAGGTGCAGCCACTCACGCCTTCCAAGGGACTCCCACTTTCCTTTTGCTCCTGAGTTTAGAGTAACGCCGAATCTCAGAGCTAAAAGGGACCTCCGAGGTCACCCAGAACAATACCGAAGACAGAATCTCCTCCGTCTCATCCCTTGACAGGTAAATGTTCTTTCTTCATTCAGTCTTTCCTGAAAGACCCCGCGAGAGTGAGAACCCTCTACCTCTACCTCTTGTGCGTGTCATGCCCCGGGGTTACAAGTTTCCCAGGCAGCTCCAAGAGGGAAACTTCAACCTGAAGGAAAATTGCCACAAAACATCCTGCGACGGAAAAGCGAGACCAGAACTACAACTCCCCGAGCGCTTCGGGAGGCTAGCCCGCCTAGATCCGCTTATTTCCAGGCTCACGCTCGTCTAAGGGTAGACCAATCAACGGGGAGCTCACGGTACATACCTCCTCTCCTCGAGTCCCAGTACACCCTCACCCTATTCATGGATAGGTTCTTTCTATAATAAAGTATTCAGCCCAGTGACGGCTTTTCCAGGCTTCCTTCATTAGATGGATCGGGTGTCTTTCCCTTCCCTGTCCTCCCGATAGCTTTTTGTACTAGGTTCCCACGTCCCCAGCAGCCAAGGAGAACCGTAATCTGAGAGGGGGGTCCCCAGGAGGTGATGTCATACAACCAGCAGTGCGGGGGGGCCTCAGGGAGAAGGACCCGTGCCCCCTCTTCCTCTTGCCCTCCTGCTCAGCTCTGCCTACACATAGCTCCGCTTTCCTCTGCTTCTCAGGCACTTTCCTATGAGTCAGTGCAGACTCCAGAACCCCAAACCTATTTATCTGGGATTTACATAGAAAAAGTCTTCTTTCCATTCTTTTTGTCCCAGATCTTTCTTGTAGGTTTTTCATGAGTTCTTCCAGCTTCCAGGCTGTATGTAAGGAGGATTTTGTTAGCCTTCTTAGAGTTAGTTTCTTAGGATCCATGGCCATGGCAATGTCTAGTTTCTAGATGTTAGATAATAACTTCCAGAAGAGCCCCAAGGACTCTGGATAGTACTTAATAGAATCTTAGTGATAGAGTCCTACTGAGGCTGCCCCGTGAGAGAAGGGGGTGACGATGTAGTATTTACTACGCTTGTGCAGAATGAAGATATCGCTAAAGTTAACCCCTGAGCTTAATGTTGACAAGAGGCCTTGTCTGATGCCCTATAAAGCAGGTGGACACTTTTCAGCGAGTGGGGGAAACCACAGGAAAGTCATAGGAAAGTCCCTTGACAAATCATCAGGGATTGAGGGGATTTAGGGGTAGTGTACAAGCAGTGTCTGTTTCAGTTGACCCCACTGAGATGTAGGGGTAGTTGCCCCACTTTCTCACCCACCTCTGGGAAAAGGGTGATTAGGAAATGCCATAGGAGCTGGTTTTCCCAGAAACCATTTGAGAAGACTAGGCTGAAATAAAGTAAGATTTAACCCTCTGAAGCTGCCTTTCTAACCAGATTAAGAGTGAGCCTGTTAGAGGGTGGAGTCCGGCTTAAAGATCATTGCCTCCCCTCCTCCCATGGTGAGAAAGGAACTTTCCCTCCCCTAGTCTTGTTTTGCATTACCCTCACGGCACCTATGTCTCACCTTATTTTGTTCTTTCTCACGTGCTTGCCCAGAGAAGCTACCAGGTTACACGATGTATGGAGCTCTAGATTTGGGGTTAAGAAGACATCAGTTAGTGTGATACTGAGTCGCTTAACCCGTGCTTGGCATAGTGCTTGGTCCACAGTAGGCATTTAATAAATGTTGATTGATTAACCCCTCTGAGCCTCAGTTTCCTTATACATAAAATGTAGCATCTATTTCACAAGGTTGTGAGGATCAGATAAACTATCAAATATATAGTGCTTTGCAAATTTTAAAATGTTGTATAAATGCTGGCTATTTTTTATTTCATAGAATAATAAGATATTATAATTATTAATAGGATATTATACTTATTAATAGCACATATAAGGCCTTGGAGAGCATCCACAGTAACTTTATACAATAGTATATGCATATATTATTTCTTGGTAAACATATATTGAAAAAAATGAATCAAATTTTCTTTAAGTCTCCAGCTTTGGAACCTTTCAGAATGAGTGAAACAAAATAGCAAGTCTTTTTTGAGCATTGTTGCTTGCCCGGCCCTGGACTCTGTA
This sequence comes from Potorous gilbertii, assembly GCA_028658325.1. Classification (NCBI taxonomy): domain Eukaryota; kingdom Metazoa; phylum Chordata; class Mammalia; order Diprotodontia; family Potoroidae; genus Potorous; species Potorous gilbertii. The sequence continues at coordinate 5,303 of JAQQSK010000473.1, forward strand.
GATATTGTGACTAGTTTATAAGTAGTATATAGTCAGATTAGGAAGACCACCGGTAGAAGTTAGGAGACTTGTGTTCTTAGTTCAGGACCAATGTGATCATGGCCAAATCAATTCCACCTGTCTGGATCTTAGTTTCCTTTTCTATATAATGAGGTTGATCTAAATGATTTCCATGACTCACAATATTAGAACCAGAAGAGATCTTCAATGTAAGAGGACTGGTTTAGGTAGGTGAATGACTCCAGTTGTCCTGATGCATATCTGTCCACTGGACCCAAATGGCTCTGGAGGAGAAAGTGAGGCTGGTGACCTCGCACAGCCCTCCCTCCCTCAAATTAAAGTCAACTGCAAGTCATGTCATCATCTCTCTGATGTCACAGTCCTCTTCAAGAACAAAAGACAAGCAGAACACAATATGGCAAAGGCCTTTGAATTATGACAACAAGGGGTTAATATTAACAGTTCACCAATTCAATTATTAAGCTCCTACTTTATGTGCAAGAAACCATACTTAGTAGTGAGAAATGTAAGGAAGAGTGGTGGGCCACCATGAATGGGTTAGGTGAATTGAAAAATCTAGGTCCTTGTATTTTATATAGTATTTCTGTTAATATTTCATACATACACATATTATATATGTATTTGTCCTTGGGGGAAACAAAGTTCCAGTCAAAACCTAAAATTCTTGTAATATTGTTTGGTCATGTCTGACTCTTCATGACCAGGTGGACCATACTGTCCATGGAGTTTTCCTGGCAAAGATCCTGGCATGCCATTTGCTTCTTTAATAAAATAGTTTAATAGTTCCAGTTTTTCTCTATTCCTCCCTCTGCACCCTCCTCATTGAAAAGGCAAGCAGTTTGATATAGGTTATACATGTGTAGTGATATAAAACATATTTTCATATTAGTCATGTTGTGAAAGAAAACACAGACCAAAAAAAGAACTTCAAGAAAAGTAAGTAAAAAAGTATCCTTCAATCTGTACTCAGACACCATCAGTTCTTTCTCTGGGGATGGATAGTATTCTTCATTGTAAGTCCTCCCAAGTGTTCTTGGTTCATTGTATTGCTGAGATTAGCTAAGTCATTCGCAGTTGATCATCTTACAATATTGTTGTTATTTTGTAGACAGTACATTTCACTTTGCATCAGCTCATATAAGTCTTTCCAGGTTTTTCTGAGAGCATCCTGCTCATCATTCCTTATAGCACAACAGCATTCCATAGCAATCACATAGCACAATTTGTTTAACCATTCCCCCATTGATGGGTATCCCCTTAATTTCCAATTCTTTGCCATCAGAAAAGAGCTACTATAAATATTCTTGTACATATGGGTCCTTTTGCTTTTTGTTTTTTATCTCTTGGGGACACAGATCTAGCAGTGGTATTGCTAGGTCAAAGGGTATGCATAGTTTTATAGTCCTTTCAGCGTAGTTCCAAATATAGCAAAGTTTTTTAAAAAATCAATAAAATATTTATTTTAAAAAACAGTTTTGACTATAATCTTCCTCATCTTGTCTATCTTTTGATTTGCATAGGAAGGAATTTCTGAAGCAAGAAAAATATTATGTCTAGGTAACACCTAAAATACTGATTACTGGGTCACTGTGAGAAACGAGCCCAACTAACAAGTCTCCAACTGTGAGAAACATGCTCAACTTAAACAAAGAACAATATTTGTTGTGAAATCAGGAAAGCTTTTATTAATTTCTATGTTCATTCCCTTTCAATGAATAGGTAGCTCCCAAGTAAGGCTACAGGGAGACTACAATTTGTTCAGAACAATCCAAGCCTTCTATACAGTTCCAAATTTTGAACTTCCTCCCATACCATCCATTGACCACGTGATTTCATGTTCTCCTCTCTAAAGAGCTAGTCATGCCTGCCCAAGTATCTGACCTTTTAAACCTGACCCCATTAGGTCATAACTCTGATCATTTAAAACTGGGATGAGTTTTTACCTTGTGGAAACAGAACTCCTCCTTGTTTCCCACATCACTTGTCACTGTTTGTTAGTATGAGAATATAAAAATTAATGAACATTGCTAAGATGTTCAGGTCAATGAGATGAACAGATCAGGACCTAGAACCTTATATGATTCACTCTATGCCCAATTTTAGGGTAAAATTTTCAAGGGAATAGGGAAAAAATTTTAAGACTTTTGGTAGTAAGACAGAATAATGCCACCAGCCAATTAAGCAATCACTAATGCGGTGATTGAAAATTAAGGACAGAGACTTGGCTAAAAGAAAATCCCAGAACACTAATTCTACTCCTATTCCCAACATTTTCTTATATGGTTGTTCTAGTATGGGACTGATCCTAAATGTGAAAAAGATATAGAAAGAAAGAAAAATATGAACTTAAGAAAAATATCCTCAATAAGGAAAAGGCTGGACCTTTCTAAAAGGTTATTCAGAATTGAATACAGGGTTCTGACAAAGATCTGACAATGGTCAAGCATATTGGAACTATCTCTCTTCACTTGCTCTGGATATGACTCATTGCTTCTTAAGATCTCACTTTTTGACTGTCATAACATAATGTTGACTCATGGTTGAACTTGCAGTGAACTACAGCTCCCAACATGTTTCCAGATAAACTACTAGCTAGTACTTGTGAAGCTGATTTATTGACCTAAAATTCATCCCCATTAAATTTAATCTTGTTAGATTCAGGCTAATATTCCAGCCTGTTGAGACTTTTTTGGTTTCCAACATGTTAGTAGTCCAAACCAGCAGTCCCTCCCGTTTTTTCTGTCATCAGTTTCCTGAATGCAAACATAGGAGACAAAAACCATATCCTCCTAAAAGATTAGAGAAAAGATTATTTTTTGCTACCGTAATAACAGGTTTCAAGGGAACTGAGAAAGGAACATAGGAAGTTTCCCCCTAAACTATATAATAATAGTAACTACCCTTTGTTAACTCATGTAATGTTAAGGGAATTTGAAGATTTTTCCTGCCCCTTACTAGGCTCATGTGATCTGCTTCAAGGTTTGGCCCAGCCTACAATCTGAGTCACATGAAGCAAATGGTGGGAAGAGCTTGCCAAATGGGTAGAGCAGGAAGGCTGGAAAGGAGAGAGACTGAGGTAGAGCTGGGAGAGAGCAAGGCAGAACTGAGGCAGAGTAGTTAGCACGAGTGACAGAGGGTGGAATTTCGCCTAGGGGAGTTTGTTTACGGGGAGGGAAGACTTGAGGATGGTGTTGCTCCCTTTATTAGGAATGTGCACAAACTTTGTTGTTACCATGTTGGAATTGGCTTTCTGGTATCTGAATAAATATTTTGATTTCATCTTTGAGAAAGAGAGTTTATATTTTGCAAATTTACCCTGGAAATACACATGCATATCCATAGTGGCAACCTGTGGGTATTGCATTGGTGCTACAATTCTTCAGGATAAAAACAAATGGTGTTATCAATTTTCAAAAGGTAATAGATATGCAAGTGCTTTGGGAATTTTTTTTTTTTTAACAAATAACAGGGCTCCTCCTTCCTCAGTTCTGAACTTACCACAGTCAACTGATGCTTGCTGTACCCAAGACAAGGGAAGGTAGTAGTTGAAGCAGAAACATTACCTCTGTAAGTAAAAGAAAGAAGAGGAGAACATAGGGGTACTTTAAGGATGTTGAGGGATAGGCTAGGTTGGCTGCTGGGCAAAGCTTGAGCCTTCTCATTCTCCTTCTAGGGAGCAAGAAGTACTAAAACAAGGGAGACCTCTCAGGAAGAACAGTAGAGTTTCCATTATCCTCCTATTCTATATCTATCTGCCCTTTTGTGTTAGTTCAAGGATCCTCTGTGCACCTGAAGCCCTAGTACTTCTTTTGAGGACACATCTAATATCCGTGTAAGCCTGATTCTGAGCATCTCAAACCAATGGTCCCCGTTGATTCTTGTCCTGGGGTTGCTGTTCAGCACAAATGGATGGAGATGGGGATGAAGCTTCCACAGATATGTGGAAAGTAATCAATCATCAACTAACATTATGACCTGTTTTTTTTACTAGGCACTATGGTAGGTGAAACATGCCCTGCTCTCAAGGAACTTACATTCTATGGAGAAAACAACATACACTTTGTAAATAATATACATAGAGAGTAATTTCAGGGTGTTGGAGAAGGTGGCACCTAGGAGAAAGTAGGTTGAGTACCACTATTTTAAGTCAACATACTCATCCTTTGGGGTGGGGACAATCAGAAAATAATAGAAGTTTCATACACATACAATCTCTATGCAATAATTGGTTGTTTGGTGTTAACTTACGTGCTTGGTTAGATTTTCTTTTGTTCTTGTTCATATATTTGGATACTTGTATTAAATAGCTTAAAGCTGCACTAAAATTTTTGAAACATCTTATATTTATTTATTGACATATCTTTAAATATTTCCCAATGTAAAATTTTTTAACCATCATTAAAAAAATAATTTGAGTACCAAACTCTCTCCCTCTCTCCTTGAGAGGACATGCAATTTTATATCAATCATCTATGTGAAGTCATACAAAACATTTCCATATTAGCCATGCTGCAAAAGAAAACACAGGTAAAAAAGTAAAAGAAGTATGCTTCAATATGCATTGAGTTCATTTTCTGTAAAAGTGGATGGCATTTTTCATCATGGATCCTTTGGATCATTGTCTTGATCAAAGTAGCTAAGTCTTTCACAGTTAATCATCCTTTAAATATTGCTGTTACTGTGTATAATTTTTTCCTGGTTCTGCTCACTTCACTCTGCATGAGTTCCTATAAGTCTTTCCAGGCTTTTCTGAAACCATCTTGTCATCATTTCTCATAGTATTCCATCACAATCACATACTCATTCCCTAGTTGATCGACATCTGCACCATTTCTAATTCTGTACCACCACAAAAAGAACTGCTACAAATATTTTTGTGGAAATAGGTGCTTTCGCCTCTTATTTGATCTCTTTGGGATATGGACCTGGTAGTGGTATTGTTGGGTCAAAGTTGTACGTGCAATTTTATAGCTCTTTGGGCATAGTTCCAAGTTGTTCTCTAGGATGTTTGGACTAGTTCACAGCTCTATCAATAGTACATTAGTGTCCCACTTTCTCCACATCCCTTTCATCATTTGTCATTTTCCATTTTTGTCTTGTTAGCCAAAAGTGTCAGGTGGTGCCACAAAGTTTTTTTCAACTTGCATTTCTTTAATTAGTAGTGATTTAAGAGCATTTTCTTCATCTATCTATTGTTAGCTTTGATTTCTTCTGAAAACTGCCTGTTCCATTCCTTGGACCATTTAACAACTGGAACATGGTTCTCATTATTATAAATTTGGCTTACTTCTTTATATGTTTGAGAAATGAGGCCTTTATTAGAGAACCTTGCTGCAAATTTCTTCCCCAGTTTCTTGTTTTCTTTCTAATTTTGGCTACATTAGTTTTGTTTATGCAAAAGTTTTTTAATTTAATGTAATCAAAATTATCTGTTTTACTTCTTGTAATCCTGTCTCTTGTTAGGTCATAAACTCTTTCCTTATCCATAGCTTCAACAGGTACATTTTTCCATGCTTCCCTAATTTACTTATGATATTATCCTTTACGTCTTAATCATTTATTCATTTTGACCTTATCTTGGTATATGGTGTGAGATGTTGATCTATACCTCATTTCTGCTATACTTTCCAGTTTTCCCAGAAATTTTTGTCAAATGTTGTACCCTTACCCCAAAAGCCTGGATCTTTGGGTTTATCCAACCCTAAATTACTGTGATCATCTACTAGTGTCTATTGTTTACCTAATCTATTTAACCACTCTATTTCTTAGGCAGTATTAGACTGTTTTGATAATTACCACTTGGTAACATAGTTTGAAATCTAGAACTGTTGGGCCTCCTTCCTTCACATTTTTCCCCCACTGATTCCTTTGATATTCTTGACCTTTTGTTCTTCCAGGTGAATTTTGTGCTTATTCTTTTCTGTGTAAAATAATTATAAATTATTAGCAATTACATATAAATATATAAATTATATATTAAAATATTTTATTTTATATACAATCATACATGATTAATTATATGTCATATTCATTTATTTTTATATAGTTTATATAGTTTTATATAATTATATAATGATTAATTAATTACATACTAATTGCTTATGTATACTATATTAAGTATAAATAATTAATAATAAATATAATTAATTAACAAAATAAATGTAATTAAATATACAATTATATATTTATAAATATGTATAGTAATCCTATAAATTATATATAAATAAAAACAATAAAATAATTCTTTTGTAGTTTGAGAGCAGGGAATGAAAATGGAGAAACAGTTCGATGTCCATCCCGGATCCCAGGCTGGCCGCTGCACTGGATGGGAGGGAAGGATGAGAAGCTTTTTTTCTGCCCGGAGCTGGGCTGCCGGGAGGGGGCACGTGGCGCCCGCTCGGAGCCCATAAACCTCTTTCCTTCCCGAATCTTCTCTCCGGCCCAGGGCTCTCCCGCAGTGGGGTATCCGGGCGGCATCTTCCGAGAGCCCGCACCTGACCCGACAGCGGACAGATACGGACGCCGACGTGGGGAGGACAGAGGGCCGCAGGTCGACAAACTCTGGCTTCGGCAGAGAACTGACGGTTAATGAGGGGCGGCCGCCGGCCAGAAGGAGCCGCCCCCTTTTCACGCAGATTCCTGCTTCGGATGCTCTGCGGCCCATTCTCCGTAGCTCACCTACGCGATCTGCCCCATTCCAACGCCGCGGGGCCTTCTGGGAGTTGTAGTTCTGGGGAGTGACTTGTGCGCATGCGTGATCTCTCCGCTCTTGCCCTGACGGTGCCTGGCAGGAACTTCCGGCTGGCCAGCTGAGGGACTTTTGGGAGTGCGGAGACCCGGGTCCTGGTGAGTTCTGCTCTCGGCCCGGGCCGGGCCCTGGGCCAGGTCCCTCCCCACGTGCCAGTCCACCCTCGCTTAGGCTCCCCGGCGCCTCGCCTCTTCTCCCTTCCGGGCCTCCCGGAGGCTGCTCGTGGTCGGTTGTTCGCGGGAGTTGGGGGGCGGAGCGGGGAGTGAGGAGCGGGGAGGCCCCGCGGCGGGTACGAAGAGGGAGCTCCTCCCTGTGCCCCCCAAGATTAGGGCCTCCTGGGGGACCCCTTTCCAGGCTCCCCCCACCCCCATCCCTTCGCCTGTGACATTCCCCGCAGAGCTCCTGTCTTGCTGTCCGTGGCTCCGTCTCTCCTCCAGTTCCTGATTCTTCTCCCGGCCCTTATACCTGGGTGGCCCCAGACTGTACCCCCACCTTGGTGCCTCGTTCGGCGGCTCCGCCGGGTTCCTTTGTCTGCGCTCGGAAGATCCCCAGCACCTCCCCTGAGCCCCGCTCCTGACTTTTCCCTTGGGGGGGCTCCCTCTTTCCTCGTCCCTCCTCCGACTCCAGGTGTCCCAGGCAATCACTGCCCCCTCCCTGACTTAGCTTTAGGTAGATGGAATGTGATGGTCCTACGGGGCTCCCCTTCCACGGCCAGGTATCCGACCTGCGTGTTCCGTCTGCGGACTCTCCTGGCCGTGCTCGACCCCCCTCGCTAGCCTGGCCTTTCTGCCTCCAGCCTCTCATCGCTTCGCACTTCTGCCATTCCAGTCATTCATACCTTTACCCACAAGTCTCAGTGGCCACTTACACTTTACTGTATGAACATTTTTTCCATTTTTCCTTCGAGTCCTAAAAGAACTCCTCTTCCCTACACAGCTGAAAGGCATTGATCTTTCCCTCCTTAAATTTTTCTTAACATTTTGCCTTTAGTTTCTAGTTCTTTACTGCTATTAGAGCTGCTATAAATATGTCCATAAAGGACCTTTTCCTTTTTATTTGGTCTGTTTGGGGTATAGCCGTGTCTAGTTAGACTCTATAATCAGGGATGATGATAAACTCAGCAGGGTCACATATTTTATCTCCCTATACTAAAATATAAGCAGTTTTTCCTTGTTTGTTCAGTTTTGAGTGTGCATATTTACTGTTTTGTTTCTTTTAACTGTTGTGTTGAACCTCAGAGTTTCTATGCAACTCTGGTTTATTTCATAGGAATGTTTGGAAGTCCTCTGTTTCATTAAAGGTCTGTTTTTTACCCCTGTAGGATTATGTTCAGTTTTGTTGGTTTTATTGGCTGTAAGCTTATATGTGGTATACTACAGTGGTATCACTGCATTAAATGGTATGGATGGTTTGATCACTTTTTGGGCGTAGTTTCAAATAGCTTTCCAGAATGGTTAGACCATTTTGCATCTCTACCAATAGTACATCAATGTATCTTTCACTGATTATGAATGATTTGGAGCATTTTTTATGTACCTAAAGATGGTCCTGGAATTTATCTTGGCACTTTGCCTAGATCTTTCCTTTGCATTGATTGCATTCTCTTTTGTAATTTGTCTATTTCCCCTTCCCTCCTACTAGATTATGAGTTCTGTCTTTAAAAAAAAAGTCTGTATCTTCAATGTAGCTAACATGTCTCATACTAAGTACTTAATAAATATTGAATTAAATTGAATAACATTCACATTTGCCAGCTTCCCATTTGACTTATTTGATATATTGATATATTCCTATTTGGCCTGGTAGGCTCATACCTTTTACAGTTCTCTAAGATCATAAGTTGCAGTGATGGTGCGGACTTGCGTTGACAGAGGAGTTCCATATAGCTGTGAAATCAAAGGTCCATCCAAACAAAAATGTCAGGTACTGTGCTAGGAATACAAAAACAAAAATAAAGTAGTCCTTACCCTTAAGAAACTTTCTTTCTATTGGTTTCATATAGGATTGGCCACTGATAACCATGTTCTCTATATGACTGGCTCTTCTCCCATACTTTCTAGTACTTTAAGCTAGGGATCCCCTTTAATCTCAGGAGTAGCCATTGATTCCAGGATGGAAGGCACTCAGGGGACTTACTTGTATAGCTTAGAGGCCCCATATCTATTTCACTTTAACTGTGAGAGAGCTGAGGGGAGAAAACCAAGGACTTAAAAGCATCACCTTAAAATCCTTTTATTCTAACTGAATCTGAAATCTGCCTTTCTGAATGAAAGGGAAAAACTGGAACTTATCTCCTCATTAGTTATTAATAAATTCGCTAAAAGCTCAGTACAACTTTACCTCAAACAGAGATTTCTCAAGCCACTGATTCCAATAGGTGGGAAGGTGTAGCCATGAGACATATGTAAGGACTATGCAAAAAACAGAGCTATCATGGGATATCCATAAAGGAATCTCTCCTTACTCTCTGCTTTGATCACCTAGGTACATGTTTGTTTAATTTCCTTCTTCCTAATCTAACGTAAATGAAAGTAAAATTTTTAAGTTAAGAATTTTTGGTCTTAAAAGCTGTTTTAATGAATGATTTAATTGGTTTGCTTTCTTACTGGACTTCCTCAGTGCTACTCATCATGATCTTTAGGCAGCTAGTTGGTGCAGTGGATAGATAATGCTGTTCAATACACATTTGGTCAAATTAGTATTTCCTGATATTTTAATATGTATTTTCTGTTGCTGAATTTAAAAGCAAATGGATTTTCTTTCACCAGTATCATTGACATAAATTTTTATACAATAAAAATATTAGGGGATAATGAAGTTTTGACTTGGCTGTGGGATTTGGGAGTAGGGGTTGGTATCCAGAAATCACTAGTTGTTTTTACTTGAATCATGAATGCATTCTGTGCAAGCCAGCATGTGTTCGTGCTTGTTTAGTCATGCAGCAAAACTCTCAATATGTAGCAGGCTTTTCTGTCTGTTGTATGCTGGGAATCATTTGGTAGACATCATTATTGTTTCTTTGAAGAATGATAGATATTTTTTCAGACAGCAAAAACCTGCCTTCTTACCTTCCCATCTCAAACCTCTCGTCCCGTACAACTGAGGACTAAAGAAAAACAAATCCTGTTATAAATATGCATAGTCAATCAAAACAAATTCCACGTTGGCTCAATCCCCCAAATTTTTTTTTGTCTCATTTTTCACTCTGAGACTTTCACCTTGCTATCGGAAGGTGGGTAGTGGATTTCATCATCAGTCCCCGGGAATCATGGTTGGTCCTCATGCTGATAAAAGTTCCTGATTCTTTAAATGTTATTTGCCTTTACCATGTTGCCATCATTCTATGACTTGTTCTCCTGATTCTTTTTACTTCATATGGTATTAGATCATACAAGTCTTCTCAGATTTCATTGAAATCATCTCCTTCATTTCTTGTAACACAATAGTAGTCTATCACATTTCTATACCATAAATTGTTCACTCCTCTAACTTAGGATTCCCGTTCTTTGCCACCTCAGAAGAGCTATAAATATTTTTGTACATTTTTAGAGTTTGTTTTGCTTAGGAATAATTCCTTCCGTAATCTGCCCTTCCTCTCATTTCCCCTCTTCCATTTTACCTTTTCCCTCCTATTTCCCTGTTAAATAGAATAAATTTCTTTGCCCAGCTGTGTATATGTATATATCCCTCCTTATTTTAACTCATTCAGATGTGAGGTTGAAGTATCAGTTGTTCCCTCTTTCCCACCTCCTTATTTGTATAAATTTCTACTTTTGTACCCTAATTTTTTTGAAAAAATTTTTCCTAACCTTCCTTTTCCTTCTTCCTCATCCCCTCCATTCTGCTTGTCTTCTCTTTCCATTTTTCTCTTAAGATCATTAAGACATAACAGGATTATTCCTGAGCCATGTCTAATTAGACTCCCCCTGTAACCACTGATGATACTAGTGATAGGACTCAGCAGGGTCACATGTATCATCTCCCTATACTAAAATAGAAGCAGTTTATCCCTGTTTATTCAATTATTGTTGTTCATATTTACTATTTTACGTTTCTCTTAACATTTGTCTTTGAACCTTAAAGTTTCTATGCAATTCTGATTGTTTTCATTAGGAATGTTTGGAAGTCCTGTATTTCATTAAAGGTCTTTTTTTTTTCCCTGTAGGATTATAACCATTTTTGTTGGTTAATCTATTATTGGCGATAAGCCAGTATCTTTAGCCTGCTGGACACATTCTCTGCCCCTTTATAGTGATGGTTGCTAAAGAGTATGTGATTCTAGATCCTTGGTACTTGACTTCTTTCTTTCTGGATGCCTGCAATATATTTTCTTTGACATGGAAGTTCTGGATTTGGGCTCTAATGTTCCTGAGAAGATGAGATCTCTCTCATCATTGCAGAGGTGGACTGTGATGGATTTAAGATATTGCAAATCCTGTTCAACATGATCAGTGTATTGGTTAGTTTTGTTAAACTGCTCCCCCTACCCTGCCTTTGAAAAGACCCTTTGTTATAAGGCAGATCCGCACTACATATGGAGGCTTGCAGCCCGACAAAAGATTTTGGGCGGCCTTTGGGAAAAATGTAGGGTTATCGCTGCACACTCTCCTTTTTTCACATAACTCCCAGCAAACAACCATGGTCAGTCTGTCTCTAGACTAACCTATCTACAACCCCAAGAAGTTTAGTTTATTTTAATTTTGGTCCTTACCTTGTTGTACAGGTCTGTTATAAGGGATGGCTGAATGGGCTGGGAAGACAGAGAGGAGAAGGGAGTAAGTTTAGAAACGAGTGTGATATAAAAACAGAAGACATCAACAAAAATATGATTAAAAAATGTTAACTCTGCAGAAGAGAAGTGATAGTGATAGCAGGGCACGTGAAGTCCAAGCACATTGGCTGACTACTGTTGAACACTAAGAGGGTGTGTTACACACACACACAGAGAATATATGTGTGTGTGTGTGTGTATATATATATATATATATATATATATATATATATATATATATATACGTATACACATACATGCAAAGAATATATGTATATATTTACACATATGTATATATACATACATATATACACATACATATAGTATGTATATGTATATAATAAATCATAAGTAGCTCCATATTAGGTGAATTAAATAAGTACAGTTTTATTTAGTAAAACATTATTTTTCAACTTTTAGCACTATGATTCATTCCAGTAAAAAACAGTGGGATGGATGAAATCTGAAGCCATATATGAAATCTGTACAAGGTTCACCTATTTTTGGAGGCATAACAGGAAAAAAAAATCTTTTTTTCCCCTTATCTAATGTTATTTAGAGGCAAGGTAATATAATGGCTAGAGAGCCAACATTGAGAGCAGGACAGCCTGGGGTTAAGTGTCCTTTGACACATCTTAGCTTTGTGATCCTGGGCAAGTTACTTAACCTCTCAGTACTTTAGGAAACTTTCTAAAACAAGTTGTAGGAAAGGTACTAACCTGCACTGGTAGAGGGAGTTTCCTTGCCTGTGAGTTCCCTATGCCAATGAAATCATACTCCCTACCTTTACCCAGGGTTGTCATCTAAGTTGTACAGATGAGGCTTTGTACTGTTTGGTAACAGTTTCTCCATTTCATCTATCCAAAATGATGGTTAATATAATAATTATGACTTTGATTTCTGCAGTCCTGCTTTCCTCAGTGTGATGTTGTAAAGTGATATGTAATGATATAAGTGAATATTCTTTGGAAGTAAGATAATGTATAAATCCAGATTCTGCTAAGGTGTCTGTCAGAATTTCAACAAAATAGTCTTGTCTGTTTGGACATACCAGAGACCCAGGCAAATGACTCAATGTTGTTAGTTATTTGAAAGTATAATGTTAAATAAAACAGTGTTGTGGAGTCAGTTAATTTAATAGGCACAATGTAATAAATGAGTGATCAGCCGGACAAGAAATGGGATTTTGCAATGACCTTTTTTTTTTAAATAAATTTATTTATTTAACTTTTTATATTCATTTTCACAAGATTTTGGGTTCCAAAATTTTCTCCCCATTTGTCCCCTTCCTCCTCCCCAATACACTGAACATTCTAATTACCTATATCACCAATCTGCCCTCTCTTCTTGCATCCCTCCCTTCCCTTACCATATCTTCTCTTTTGTCCTGTAGGGCCAGATGACTTTCTATTCCCCATTACCTGTATTGCTTATTTCCTAGTAGCAAGAACAATACTCAACAGTTGTTCCTAAAACTTTGAGTTCCAACTTCTCCCCATCCCTCCCTCCCCACCCATTCCCTTTGGGAAGGCAGGCAATTCAATATAGGCCATATCTGTGTAGTTTTGCAAGTGATTTCCATAATAGTCGTACTGTGTAAGACTAACTATATTTCCCTCCATCC
>JAQQSK010000474.1:0-18452 GCA_028658325.1 Potorous gilbertii
GCTTTTCATGCTTTTCTTGCATCTCTCTCATTTCTCTTCCCAGTTTTTCCTCCACCTGTCTAACTTGATTTTCAAAATCCTTTTTGAGCTCTTCCATGGCCTGAGCCCATTGAATATTTATTTTGGATGTTTGGGATACATTTGAATTTTATGTCTTTCCCTAATGGTGAGCATTGTTCTTCCTCATCTGAAAGAATGGGAGGAGATATCTGTTCACCAAGAAAATAACCTTCTCTGGTCTTATTTTTTTCCCTTTTTTGAGCATTTTCCCAACCTGTTACTTGACTTTTGGGGCCTTTGTCAAGAGTAGGATATACTCTGGGAATCTGTAAAATCTCAGTTCCTCCAAGGTGGCACAATCATGTGTGGTCTGGGAGCAGGAAAGATTTTTGTGCCCAGAATCTTAGCAGTTACCTCTCCACTGAAATATGTATTTTTTAAAAGTAATTTTTTCCCCCAATGGAGGATTAAACTTGATTTTACTAGAGAGCTTATAAGTCTTTATCATTTGCCTTTTGGAATATATTATTTCAAGGTCACTCTTTCTTTAAGTTGGCATCTATCAAGTCCCTTTTTGATGTGGAGTATGACTCTTTGGCATTTGAATTCTTTCTTTTGGCTGCTTGTAGCACTTTTTCTTTCATATGTAAGCTCTGGATTTTGGCTATGACCTGGGAGTTTTCATTTCTTTCACTAAATGACCAGTGCTTTCTTTCTGTTTTGACTTTCTTCTCTGGTGTTAAGAGATGTAGGTAGTTTTCTTTTATATTTTCTTGACATTTTGTGTGCAAGGTTTGTTTGTTTGGTCATTAATTTCAGATAATCTGATTCTTAGATTGTCTCTACTTGAACTGTTTTTCAGGTCGATAATTTTTTTTTTAATATTATGTTCCTTACATTTTTGTCTTTTTTCAAACTTTTGACTTTTTAGAAACATTCTTGTTTCAATGAGTTGGGTTTTTTGTTTTGTTTTGTTTCTTGCTTCATTCTAATTTTCAGGACATTCAATTTTTGAGTAAAGATTTCTGCCCTAACATAGCTATTATCCTTGTCACGTTTTCTCCCCCTTTACCATTACATTTTTTCTATTCCAATTTTTGTCTCTGATTCTCTTTCTTGAAGGTATTCTTACATTCCTTGGGTTTAGGATACTTTTTTTTTTAAGCATAACTTTAATTTTTTGTAGAGTTACTCTTTTTCAGTTACCCTTATGCACCTCTCAGTGCATGATAATTTTTTATAGCTTTTAGTATTTTCTTTGGTTGACTCATATCAGCAACCAAAATGTCTGGGTTGAGGGCTTGAGTTTTAGTTAAACTTTGCTTCCATATGGCTGAATGGTGTGTGTACGTCCTTCTTGGAATTGTTTGGCCTTGGTTCCTGCTATAGTTCAGACCCAGTCTACTTAGATGCTGCCTGTGGTCTTTGTTCTGCTTTGGCCAAGGGTTCTTTGGCTGTCCTGTTGCTGAGGCCTTTCTCTCCTGCTGCCTCAGGATTCTGAGGGTCTCTCTAGCTGCTTCCTCCTCCTCATTGCTGCAGGGCTCTAAGTCATCCTCAATTCTAAGCTCTTCCTGGGACCTTTCTTCCTCTTCCTTTTGCTGAAGTCCTATAGACCACCCCCTCAATTGCTTCTTTTCTATGACCTTCCCTTTATAGCCATGGGGCTGCTTTGGTTTCTGCAGAATTCTGGTATTTTGTCGCTCTGGACTGAGTAAAAGAGTTCATAGTTGTTTCTCTTAATTAAAAAAAAAAAACAACTGACACATTTTTATAGCTTTGATCAGCCATTTGTGGCAATCTGGGCTCTCCTAGTTCCTAACATGGTGCCATCTAAAATGTTTCAATGGTCCTTTTATTTTATAAGTATTGCTAACCTCTCTTCTTCTCCACACCTCAACTAAAAAACAAAACAAACAAAAATCTCATGAAAAATAAGGATAATCAGGCAAAACAAATCCAAGTAGAGTTCTTGTTGAAAAGTTTATTGTCTTTTTTGTACCTTGAGTTCATCATCTCTCTGCCAAGAGGTGGGTAACATTCTTCATCATAGGTCCCTAGGAGACATCATTGATCACGGCTTTTATCAGAGTGCTTGAATCTTTCAGAATTGTTTTTCTTCACAACTCTATTATCATGGTATATATTGTTCTCTTGGTTTCATTTCATTCAGAAAGAGCTAAGTCTTCCTAGTATTCTATGATATAATGTTTTTTGTCATTTCTTATGGTACAATAATGTACTATTACATTTATATACCTCAATTGGTTCAGCCATTCCTCAAATGATAAGTACCCTCTTAGATTCCAGTTGTTTGCTTCAATTTTTCCTCTTTTAATTTTCTCTTAAGGATCAGGAAGTTTGTTTTGCTTTTATTTCCTCCCTGGTATTAACTACCCTCTTAATCCCTGCCCTTCCCATCCCCCCCACTCCTGATGTTTCCCATATGAGTTTGATGTATTTTTATACCCAACTATTTGTGTATATGTCCTCATTTGATTAGTACAGATAAGAATCAGGTTCATGTACAGGCAGACTTCAGAAAAACTTGGAAATACATATAAACTAATGTTGAGTGAAGTGAGCAGAACCAGGAGAACATTGTATACAGTGACAACCACAGTACGCATTGACTAACTTTGATAGACTAAGCCCTTCTCAGCAATGCAAGGTCCTAAAACAATTCCAAAGGACTCATGATGGAAAATGCCATCCACATCTAGAGAAAGAACTATGGATTCAGAATGCAGAGTGAAGCAGAATATTTTCTTTTTTGTTTGTTTATTTTTTTCTTTCTCATGGTTCCTCCCAGTTGTTCTTCTATACAACATGACTAATGTGAAAATTTGTTTAATAGGAATGTATATGTAAAGCCTATATCAGCTCTATATAAGCATGCTGTCTTGGGAAGGGGGAAAAGGAGGGAGAGGCAGAAAATTTAAAACTTATGGAAGTGAATGTTGAAAACTAAAAGTAAATAATTTTTTAAAAAAAGAATCAGGTTCATCTTACATACATCAATTACTGAAAATAGTTAAGCTCTTTTGTCCTTACATACCCTTCTTCCTCTTTTCAAGTCCTCACAACAGGACTAACCCATGTCCAAGTCCTCTGTTTCTCTTATTCAAATTTCTCAAAACCTTTTGAAGGTATTAAGGTTCTAAAGAGAAAGTTGTTTCTTTTCCCTGTGCTGCATCATTATTTAGCCTGCTCTAATTGCTCAAATAGGTTTACTTTTCTAGTTTCTCTTGATTCTTCTGCTAGCATCTCAAAGTTCCTACTCAGTTCTGGTCATTTTATCAGTAATGGTTGACAGTGCTCTATTCCATTAAATATTCCAATAATATTATTCCATTTTTCCTTATATTCTTTAGAGGGTAAGTTATTCTTGGTTGTAAACCTAATCTTTGGCTTTTGGAGTATTGCATTCAGAGATCTCAGTAGCAGCTGCCAGGTGTGTCAACTGATCCTTTCTGGCTGCAAGCAGTATTTCTTCTTTGATCTGGATCCTCTGGATTTTGATTATAACATTCTTGGGACTTTTTCTTTTGGGATTTCTTTCAGGAAGTCATCAGTGGATTCATTCTATTTTCATTTTGCCCCCTTTCCAAATATCTAGGAAGTGTGCATTTATGGCTTCTTTTTTTTTTTTTTTTTGGTAAATTTAATTTTAAACTTAAATACAAAATGAGAAAATGAAAAAACAAAAAAAAACCATTGCCATGTACTCAGCAGACCGTAAGAGAAGATTCAATATATAATGATAAATTTCCATTTGAAGAAAGCCTATATAATATATACTACACATTGTTTTCAAAGCTGTCCAGCTTTTCTTTGTTTCCTTGTTGGTTTTCTCTTGCTCTTTGCTGTGCATTTTTTACTTTATTTTTTCCCCCTCCTTCCCCTCCCTCCCCTAGAGAAGGTTATAATTAAGCATGGATATGTGTGTGCATATATATATATATATATATATATATATATATATATATATATATGCACACACACACATATATATACATCTATAAACACATATGCATGTGTCTGTCTATAAACATACCCACATATACTCATATACGTATATGTAGGACCATACTATGGTCCTATACTATTTTTTCTAACCCAGTAAAATAATCTTTTAGTAATTTAATTGTTATTGCATTGAATAAATACGTTAGATAAAACTGTCATTTTAAAAATTATATTGGCTTTGCTTACCCATGAACAATAAATATTATTTCAATTATTTAGATCTGAGTTTATTTATATTAAAAATATTTTATGTTTATGTCCATGTAGTTCCTCTGTCTGTCTTGGCAGGTATACACTCAGATATTTTATACTGTCTAGGCTATTTTAAATGATCTAAAACAATATTGCTGACACATGGTGTAGTTTCTCTGTTTTTCACTTTTGACTAAATCTATTTTACCTTTAACTTTGTCTGAGATCATGATTACTATCCCTGTTTTTTAAATTCTAATACTGCCCTTTTAAGAACTCTTTATGTGTATCTCTCATTTTTAAAATGTTTCTTGAAAGCAACATATTGTTGAAGTCAAATTTTTAATCTGGTATTTCCATTTTATGGGTAAATTCATCCCATTCACATTCTAAGCTACAAGTACTTGTGTATTTTCCTCCCTATTTTCCTCACTATTCTTCTCACCCTATTTACCTATCCCTTCTCACTCCTCTGCTTCACTTTTACCTACTGCCTTACCCTCCTTTTCCCTAATCCACTCCTCCCTCTAAGAGTCTCTTTCCACTCTATCCCCTTGCCCTATTTCTCTCTAAATTTAGAAGATTTTATAACCTTCTCTCTCTCTCTCTCTGTACACACACACACACACACACACACACACACACGTGTGTGTGTGTATGTATGTATATGTTGTTCCCTCTTTAACCCATTCCCAATGAAAGTAAGGTTCCATCACTACCTGCCATCCCCTTCTAGCTTCTTCTGTATCTTTTTCCTTTTTTGCCCCATTTATGTGAAATAATTACTCCTTTTTAATCTCTCCCTACATAGTCTCGTTTTTTTAAAAGAATCACTTCATCATACTCAGCTCAGCCCATGCTTTTCTCTCAAACTACCTAAATAATGATGACAATCATAAGAGTCCTGCTAATATTTTCACATATTTGCAGTAAACAATTTACCTTATGAGTCCCTTATAACTGGTCTTTAATGTTTACCTTCTATTTCTCCTGGATTTTTAGTTGAATTTTCCCTTTTGTTCTGGGGTTTTTGTCACAAAAACCTAGAAGTTTTTGAGTTCATTAAATGTTTATTTTTTTCCATCATAGATTATAATAATTTTGCTGGGTAATTTACCTTAGGTCATAACTCCAGCTCTTCTGCTGTACAAAATACAGTATTCCAAGACTTATTTTCCTTTAACATAGTAGCTGCTATGTCTTGTGTAATATTGTAGCTCCATGATATTTGATTGTTTTTTTCTCTTATTGCTTCAAATATTTTCCCCTTATTCTGGGAACTTTGAAACTTGGCTAAGATATCCATGTAAATTTTCCTCCTGAGATGTCTTTCAGGTGATGATCAGTGGATTTTTTTTTTCTATTTATGCTTTGCCTTCTTGTTCCAGAACTTCAGGGCAATTTGCCTTGACAATTTCTTGTAATATTATTAATATTCTTTGTTCTTGTCATAATTTTCAGGCAGTTAGACTATTCTTATATTATTTTTCCATTCTCCAGTATGGTTGTTTTTCTGATGAGATTTCACTTTCTCTTCTATGTTTTCATTCTTTTGATTTTCTTTTATGATTTTTTGATGTCCTAGAACATCATTAGCTACCCCCTGCTCAATTCTAGTATTCAAGGAATTATTTTTTCCTTAAGATTTTTATTCTCTATTTCAAGTTGTTTGAATTCCTTTTCATAATTTTGTTGATTTTCTTGGATTGCTTTTTTTTTTCTAACTTTTCCTCAATCTCTCTGATTTTTAAAGTCCTTTTAAAGTTCTTCCAAGAACTCTTTTCATGCTTGGGACCATTTGGTGTTTCCCTTTTAAAAAGGAGTGGCGTTTTTTAGCTCATTATCTTCCTCTGAATGTGAACCCAAATTGTCTATTCCCATAGTAACTACCCATGATAGGATTCTTTCTCATTTGCTTACTCATTTTTATTTGTTTGTTTTATTTTGTTTTTAGTAGCTCTTAATGTGATCAAGTTATAGTCCCAAGGTATGGGGAATGATGCCCCAAGCTTTAGGTACTTCTTACTGTTATTTTCTGAGATCTGTCTTGGGATCCAAAGTTGGGCTCTCCTCTCCACTCTTAAGCCATGATTAGAGCCCTTAGCCACAAATGATCTTGCTCTCTATGGTCCTTCCAATGTCTGCAGACTATATTCAAACTATAATGTCCTTTATACCCAGGAAATGAAACCAGGGATTTGCTCTCTTGAAAGTGCCCACAGCCAGCAGCTACTGCTGTTGCACTTATCAGATGTGTGCTAGCTCTTTCTCCCTACAGCTCAAATACATCTGGTCAGTACAGCTGTTCTTGGAGTCCCTCAGCAGTAGAAGGTCCTTCAATCTTCTACTCAGCCATCAGACCCCTGACACTGTCTCAAAGATCAAAATTTCCAAGGTTGAGGTTGTCCCTCAACCCAACTGCCTCCATGGCTTTTTGTTGATTCTGTAGAGTAGTCCTGGAGGTGTTTGCACTTCACTCAGGGCCACACCTGCACTCCTGGAGGTGAAGTCTTTCCTGGAGTCTTCTCAAATTGTCTTAAGAGGACAATTGCTTTACCCCATCTTTATTTCTGCCACTCTGAGGTGATGTTCTGTCTTTTTTTAGTGAAGGGAATTTGGAGAGCCAAAAGTTCTGTGACTTCTGCCATCATTCCAAAATCTTCTCTGTGACTTCTTATTATATGATGTCCAGGGTGGTTTGTTTTTTATTCAAGAAGTCTGATGATTCTTAGAGTATTTCTCCATGACCTATTTTCTAAGCCAGTTACTTTTGAGGAAGGAAGATGAATTACATTTCCCCCTCTATTTTTTCTGAGTTTTGTTCTGATATTTCTTGCTGTCTTGGGAATTCACTGATGTCTGTTTGGGCTATGCTAATTGTTAGGTAATGTAAAATTGACAACTTTCTGTATGAAGATATTTATTCTCCTTTCAACTGTTTCTTCCAGGGCTTTAATTAGTTATTTCTTGTTCATTTTTGTAGGTATTTATAGAGCTTTTGTGGAAAATCTAATTTTTCCTTTGAGTTTCTACTTGTAGTTGTTCTACAGTTACATTCTCCTTCTATTTTGTATTTTGGTTCATCTCTAGAGTTATGAAGTCTTTATAATGGTCTGTGTTTTCTTCTGCTTGGTCATCTCTCTAGACTTAGTTCCTGAATTGAGGCTCCATACTTTTGAGTGGGGTGGTCAACCCTGCTTGGTCTCAATCTGGGGCATTTGGGCTCCTGAACTGAAATCTGTCTCCCAGGTTTAAGCACCTCTACATCTTTTGAGTTTCAGAGTGCTGGCTCTCCAAGGTTCTCTATGGTATTTCATAACAGAGTACTAGGGAATCTCAGAGTCCTGGGGTCTCCTGGTCTGAGCTGATGGCTTTCAAGATTCCTGCTATGAGTTTTCAACCTCCATAGGACTTTCTCAGGATAGTGTTCCAGTCTTGCTACCTCCAGACAGAGAGCCTTGCAAACTACAAGTACCTCTGGGTCATCTCCGGCTGTGTCAGGAGGCTGCTGACTTGTTTGCCTGTGCTAGTGCTTGTTTTTCTAGAGGCCACTTTCCCCATTGCTTGTAGGCATTTGGATGACGTTTTGTGTATTTCTGGGATAAAAATAATCACATACTATGATTTCTATTTGAATTTCATGATCATTGTTTGGCCTAGTATGACTTTTAGATTTTTCCTGGAGTGGATGTGGGAGAGCTAATGCCTGCCTTTATTCAAATAGTCATCTTGGCTTAAAGTCTCCACTTTATGCAAGTTCATGCAGCCTTTCTCATGTTTCTCTGAAGTCTTTATATTTATCATTCCTTACAGTCTAATCCTATTAATAATATTTGCAATTGTTAAGTATCTACTCTAGACCTACCTTTTTTTTCTTGCAACTACAGAAAGTGCTTTGGTAATTCTTTTGGTATAGATAGGTCCTTTTTGTCTTTGACTTCCTTACTATACATACATGCCTAGAAGAAGGTTTTGTTAGATCAAGAATGTGAACAGTGTAGTCACATTTTTCATGTAATTCCAGATTGTTTTCCTGAAGGATTGAATTTATAGCTCAGCCAACAATATGTTAGTATGCTTATCTTTTCACAACTCTGTCCCTCAGCACTTACTATTTTGACCTTTTACCATTTTTGCCTACTTGATTGGTGTGAGGTTTTTATCTCAGACGTGTTTTGGTTTGCAGTTCTTTTTTTTATTAATGATCTAAAGCATTTTATGTATAATTATTGATGATTAGTATTGCTTCTTTTGAAAACTGCTTGCTCGTATCCTTTGATCATGTAAGTGGGAGTGCCTCAGTTATATACTTGTGTCAATTTCTTATAAACTTATAATGACTACTTGAGTCAAGAATTTTTCTCTCCAATCAGTAGTTTTTCTTCTTATTTTAATCCCATTAATTTTATACAGCTTTCAAATTTTTATATAAATTAAATTGTCTATTTTATCTTGTATCATCTCTATCCCTTTCAGGTTATGAATTCTTCCCCTAACTACCTTCTACTCTAAATTTTTTTAATGTGAATTTTAGTATTTAACTATTTACTGAGAGCTTACTATGTGGTATAACATGCCAGTTCAAATTCATCTGCCAACAAACTTTCTGGTTTTTCAATCAGTTTTTGTTGAACAGACCTGCTTTTCCCAGTAGTTCAAATTTTTTCCCTATTGATGGTTCATAAGCTTCTTGAGGACAAGGACTGTTTCATTTTTGTCTTTGTATCCCCAACACTCAGAATAGTGCCTAGCACACAGAGATGTTCAATAAATACTTATTAACCGATTGATCAAACAATGTGCTATATGTTCATTCTTATATATTTAAAGAAAAACATGGAAAGTTCAGGCAACTTCACATGTAGTAGTGGGTCTACTTCTTAGGTTATCAAGAACTCATCTGTAAATCCTTGCTAAAGTACAATTAACTCTAGAATTTTTATGTGCCTGCTTCTTTTTCAATACCCTGATAGCTGAAAGTCTGATGAACCTGAAGAAATTGCATTTACTTTGTTTGACCCATTTGTTTGGCATTGGAGATGGAATGGATTATGTAATCAAGTCAGCATCTTCTGATTGTTGTGACTTGATGAAATTCAGTTTAGTTGAAAACCAATAGTGTGAAAACTCTAGGTTAACTGTTGCCTTCTGTTTCACTGGGTAAAATTATGTGTGTAGAATAATAAGTCATGCCAAAAAATGCTTAGGTTGTGTGTTTGTCTTTGTTCCAAACTAAAGGTACAAGAGAAAATGAAAAAGGTTACAGATGAATCCTTTAAAAAAAACATTTCATTTGTTTCCAACTATTTTTCTCCATGACTTTTCCCTGAGAATTAAAATTTAAGCAGATAGGCAATGGCAGAACATCTGAGTTTATCCAAAGTTTACATGCTCCTAGTGCTAGGATCATAAACTCAGAACTGGAAATGATCTCCAAATTCATCACATTTCAGCAAATCAGGTGTTCTGCAGATCATCCGTTACATTATTAAAGCATCTGTCTGAGGTCGTATTTGAACATTATTAAAGCATTTTATAAAACAACTAATCACTGTAATTACTTCTTTCTCCTGGCTCAGAATTTTCACAATTTGCCAAAACTAAGCAAACTTGATTCATCTAAGATTTTTACATGAACTGGATAAGAAAGACAGTAGTTGAAAGTGAACCTTCTGCATACTAGGGCAGTGAAAGCAGATAAAATCTTGGCCTTGGAGTAGCAACCCATTTAAAGCAGACATCTGTGGTCTCTTTTGTTCATCTCATAGCTTTCCACATGCACAAAAATGAACCAGGTTAGCCTATTTCTAAGCTACACTGAGTCTAAGACAGAGAACACGTCTTTTGTTTAACCCGAAAACCCTTTTTTATTATTGTACCATGGACGTTCTGTCTCTTTAGGGAGGTCAAGGGCAGGGCAGGATAAGGCAAAGTATTTGCAACATCCTGTAAGGGAATTGCCAACCCTCAGACTCTTGGAAGGTATTCACTAGTCATGACTCAGGTAAACTGAGGGGAGACTGATAAGGCATGAACAAGATGGCGCTGGGAGGAAGGGTTCCGCCCCTGTTTTGCTCAAGGCTATTTTCCCAGGCTTTTCTGAGAAAAAAGAAGCCAAAAATGTTTTTCTTTCTTGAGGCTACGTGTCCATCCTGGGCAGTCCTGGCTTAAGGTAAATTACTTCCTTATAAGGGCAAAGTACTAGCTGATAGTTTCAATTAGGACACTAGTGTCAGAAAAGAGATAAAAGCTCCGCTCACTGTTTGAATAAACAGAGTTCTTACTATCTTGTCTCCCGCCTCAGTCATTGCTTACAGCTAAACTCTACCAGGGCCTACAGGCCTCTGCTGGCCAGACAAGCCTGTGGGCCTGACAGATCAGGCCCAAACTCCGAGGGTCCCTAACAACATCCAAGGCTTCCTGCATTCTTCCTGATATATTTCCTCAGGATGAATATAACAGCCATTACACACAAAATTCACCTCCTCCTTATTTATAATGAATTGCCTTGATGCTGAAGTCAACTTGCATGGAACTATTTTCTGCTGTCTTCAGTTGACAGGTTAGATGTCTGGAAACAGCTGAGAAACTAGCTGCTCCTCTGGTGATGTGATGTGCATGTGTGCCTGGCAAAGAGGTGAGAGCAACTGGAAGCACTGACACAGTTCGCTGTATTTGGGTTAAACGAATGAAGTCTTATAGATCCTGAGATCCAAACCTTGCGTAAGTGCTAGAGGGAGAAATGTTGGAATGACTGTGAGAGAATGAGGCTGGGTCTTGAAAAAAATTGTAAAAGAGGCAGTTTTCAGTATCCTTCCTCTAGTGGAGAGGACTGAACTTGAAGTGGAGAGAGAACTGGCTTCAAATCCCGCCTTTGACTTTTACTGAATGGTGTAATTTAACTTCCCTTAGCTTTAGTTTCCTCACCTGCAAAATGGGAACAAAATATTGTGCTACAGACAGGGCTTGGTTTGTTGTTTTTTGTGAGGCAACTGGGGTTAAGTGACTTGGCCAGAGTCACAAATCTAGTAAGTGCCAGGCATCTGAGGTCAAATTTGAACTCAGATCCTCTTCACTCCAGGGCTGGTACTCTACCCACAGTGTTACCTAGCTGACCTCTCCCTCACCCCACAAGTTTTCTTAACTTTAAAAATTTGCTAATTGTATTTAAATATAATTGATTTCCTTTGTAGTTGTATTTATTTCATGCATCTGCAAACAGTATTCCGAGAAAAGGTCCCAGATTGTCAACAAACTGTAACATAAAAAAGGTTAAGAATCCTTTCTATAACAGAACTACTTCACAAGATTCTTGTGAAGATAGGATGAGAAAACGTACTAGTATACTTTGAAAATCTGACAGCACTTTGTACTGGGAAGTTTCGAATTTTCTTTTGCAGAGCCCTTGGTTTTTTTCCATCCCCAGTTAAACCCCCTACATTCAAAGATGGGAGCAACTTTAGAGAATTTGAATAATCTCACTCAGTAGATATCTGAGGGATCCATGGGGTTGGAAAGGAAGATTAAAGACCCTGTCGAAGCACTGACAAAATTGGGAGGCACACTACCTGGATGTTGAAGGAAAGAGAACATTAGACTGTGAATGAAGTTCACCATGACCACACTTGCTAGTGAGGGCAGACAACACGAAAGAAATGAGGGCAACCTATGGTATATAAATGTAATGTAATATTATGGCGCAGCAAAAAGTGACAAATATGAGTAATTTATAGAACCATGGGAAAATGAGTACGAATTGGACTATTGGAATAGCTTATATTGTCCCTGCCTCAAGCTTCTCCTCACTATAATCCATCTCCCACACAGCTGTCAGAGGTTTTCCTAAAACACAGTCTGACCTTATAACCCCTGTATGCAATAGACTATAGTGGCTCCATTACCTCCAGGATCAAATGTAATAAATGCCCCTTGACTTGGAATGTCAAGTTCTTCATAACTGGGCCCCTTCCAACTTTTCCAGGCTGCTTAGACTTTCTTCCCCGCCACGCTCTATGATCATTCCTCTTGTTTCTGGTTCATAACATTCCATCTCTCACTTCTTGTCTTTCCACTGTTGGTCCCCAATGCCTGGGATGGGTTAGCTTCCTACCTCTGCCTTTTAAAACCCTTGACTTCTTTAAAAACTCAGCTCCTGTGTAGTATTTATTGCATTGGTGTTATTGAAATGGAAACTTAACTGTTTTATGTTGAATCCTCTTATAGTCTGCTGTGTACATGGCAATTCTTTTCTCATTTTTGTATTGTGTTAAGATAAAATTTATCAAAAAATAAAAAACCCCAAATATTCAGCCCATTGTACCTTCTATGGACATCTTACACAGCCCTCTCCCCTCCCCTTTCCTATTCCAGTCTTAGGGCCTTCTCCTCTAAGGATACCTTTTATCTATTCTGTATCTTTTATGTACCTAATTACTTTTATTGTTTCTCCCATTTTAAGCTCCCTGAGAGCAGAGAGCCCTATTTTTTGTCTGTTTCCCCAGTCTTAGCACTTAATAAATGCTTGCAGATCAACTGACTGATGTAGAATGAAATAAGACCAAAATAATAATACACACAATGACTACAACCAATGAAAAGGGGAAAATCTCATTAAAAGAAAGTTGTTTATGACCAGCTGAAAAACCAGTAACCATCTTGGAGAACAGATTCTAAAGCTCCTTGAGAGGCTTTGCATTATTTTTTGCAGCATCTAGCACAGCTCTTGGCACATATTAGATGCTTAATAAATGCTGAGTGACTTAATTTGGGAGAGAGAGTGATGCTTTTGGGGCTTAGGATGTCTCCTTGAAAGATGCCAATTTTATCTCATTTATTATTTTATTGTATTGGTAGCACGTTATATGGTGAATGTTTTCCATGCAGACACTGATTACCTTAGCAACTTACTGGAGAATCTTTTTTAGCATTTTCATTATCATTTGGATCCATTTTATATACTTGCAGTATACAAAAATGTGGAAAGGAATAAAACATTTTCAGAGACAATAAAGGTAGCATAAATGTAACGTGCTTTCTGGCTGACTTATTCAGTGATCATCCAAGCAGTAATGTGTTTCTTTTCACACCCCAGTTAAATTTTTTTGTTCCTGCTCCTCAGTCACTATGCTGTTTCTTTGTGTTTATTATTTTTATATTACATTCAACGGAATTCATATATCAGTAGTCCTAGGACACTGATCGACTATTGTTCTCTTATGGTTAATGATCAGTAAACCATTTGCAGGTGGGTTATTGCTGCTTTGAGCAGTTGTCCCTTCTCAGTGTCTCTCTTCTCTCCAGGTCTTACCTGCTTTCCCAATGGTTGCTGGAGGCTTGGCCATGGCTGTCCTCATCTAGACTTGCCCTTCCTAGATCCCTTGGCCAGAATGACCAGCAAACTCCAAGATCAAATAGATGATGCAATGTATTCTCAGAGTGAATAGTGTTAGTCATTCACTGCCATGTCCCACTCCCAGCCCCATCAAAAAGACCTACCCTCTAGAACTAACCCAAAGTTCTTCCCCAGCATAAAAGTAAACAGGACGTATACTTGTCAAATATTTGCTCAATATATATTTCTGTTTTACTCCTCATTTGATGCTGTTTATTAGAGAATCAGCTCCCCCTGCTACTAGTGCCTTCCCTTTGAGATCACTTTCCGTTTATATTGGATATATTGTATTTTTTTTTTAACGTTTTCACCATTAGAATGTGAGCTGCTTATGAGCTAGTATCATCTGTTTGAATTTCTCTGTATCTCTAGCACTTAGCACAGTATCTGACAAACAGTGTTTATTGCCTTGGATTGATGTCTTATTTTAAATAATCAACTAACTGCAAACAATTTATCTGCACATTTTGTGGTGCATTGAGCACTAGGTCCGAAACTAGAAAGATCTGAGTTCAAATGGCCTCAACACCGATTAGCTGTGTGACCCTGAGCAGTCACTTAGAGCCTCTTCTTTGCCTCAATTCCCTCATCTGTGGTGTGTAAATCACTAATAATTAATAATAACAATAGCACCTACTTCCCAGGATTCCTGCGAGGATCAGATAATCACACACATAAAGCACTTTGCTGGCGTCTGCCCAGTAGTGGGCGATGGGTATTAGAAGTCATTATCACTGCTGCGCAATTGTGAGGGTGCGATCGCCTATAAAGTGTTTACGAAAGCTTTTTGTGTGTACAATCACAACAAGGAGGCCAAGAGGCCCCAGAAACCACTTCAGTCCAGTTACACTCAATCTTCGTCAGGGGCTTTCCAAATCGGAACAGGATGACCTGTTTGCCTTAAAAGCAGGTCTATTTCCAGCCTGTCTTGTTTCCTGAATTGTTAGTCTGTTCCCGGTCATTTGATTCCCAGACTGTACCAGAGAATGGTAGCTTGGAAACCCAGGGAATCTCCTCTTTTGTCACCAATTTCTGTTGGGAGGCTTTGATCCAGAACCACAGTTCACTGTATGACCAAACCTCAAATGGCTTCTCTGCAAGGAAAATAGGTGTCCCTGTTATAGGTGGTCATCTAGGATAAGGACCTTTTTGTTTGCCAGATTCTCTGAAGATTCAGGGGGACAAAACGAAAGGCTTTAGCTCTACTAAGATGATAAAAAAGGCTTTTTCCTCCTGAGGTCTCTTGAGCCCAAAGATGGCTGGTGTATATCCCAAATTATAAGTTTCAGGTGTTTCCTCGTAAATTAGTAAGCATTTACTAAGCACTTACTATGTGCCAGACATTGTGCTAAGAGTGGAGAATACAAACACAAGCAGAAAGATAGTCCTTGCCCTCAAGGACCTTATATTCTAACTGGGAAGACAACATATAAAAAGATGCAAAATGGTGCAGGGTATGGGATGAGACAAAGGGCATAACAGAGGAAAGTCCAGGGTGCAATCCTATAACCTCTAGGATAAGATATAAAGTCCTCTTGGGGGTAATTAAAGCTTTTCACAATCTTTCTAACAATATTATATATCATTCCCCTTCATTCACACTATGGTTATTATTTTGTCTAGCTCTGTAAAGTAAAGCTTTCGTAGGGCCACTGATACAGCAGTAAATTGTAAAATCATTTGGGCACCATTATTTTAACAATTTTGGCATTTTTGTGGCAGTCCCCTCAGCTTCTGAAACTCAGTCACCTCCTTTTTGGGTTTTCACGACAATCCTCCCTTCTGATTGTCCTCCCACCTAGCTGACAATTCCTTCTCATTCTCCTTGCTGAATCTCGATCCCGGTCATATCCGCTAACCCTAACGCTCTTTCCTAGGCCGTCTTCTCTCTCTAGTCTTTCACTTCATAATCTCATCAGCTCTCATGGATGGATTCAGTTATTTCTACGCAGATGATGCTCAGATCAATCTTCCCCTAACTTTTCTTCTATAATCTTACATTTTAAACTGCCTATTGGATATCTCAAACCAGATGCTCCATAGACATTTTAAACTCAACATGTCCAAAACTGAACTCATTATCTCTCCTACCCCTACACATTTTTACCACTTCCTAACTTCTCTATTTTAACTGAGGCTACACACCATTCTCCAAGTCACCTAGGTTTGACTCCTCTCTCTCTCTCTCTCTCTCTCACATACACCTCCCCACCAATATCCAATCAGATGCTGTTTTGTTTTTTCTCCCATAATTACTTATCTTGTAAACTCTCTCCTTTTCTCTGACACTGTCATCACCCTAGTGCAAACCCTCTTTACTTCATACCTGCATTTTTAAAAATTAATACCTCTTCTCCCTAGCTCAAGTTTCTCCTCACTCAAGCCCATTCTCCACTTAGCTATCAAAGTGATTTTCCTAAAGCACAAGTATGACTATATCTCCTTTCAGTCAATAAAATCATGTAGTTCCCTTTTACCTCCAAGATAAAATATTCACAGTTTTCTAATACTTAATGATGGTCTAAACATGATATTTATAAACAACCAAGTCAATCATTCTTTCTATTAGCTCTACGTACAGAGAAAATTCAGAAAATGCGGCTTGAAGTGACTAAAGCTCATTTCAAACTAACACTACCAATATTTCTATTCTTAGGATCATTCTTTGAGAAAAAACTTCTGGAAAACTTCCACCTGTTGGATTTGGCAGGGAATTGTGTGAGCATTAATGGATGGTTTGCCTTTATGGGAATGTTAGTGAATCTCAATAAACTGGTTATTCTTTTACTTTAGTAGCAAAGAAGAATTGCTTTCCAACCCAATTGGTCAAAAAATTTGGTCATGTATTACAAAAGCTAAATTATTTGTAAGAAATCAACTTAATTAGATGGCAATTTGATGATGATCTCAATGTTATTTAATCTAATAAATTTAAACTAGTAACTGTTTAAAAAGTCTAAACACACTTAAAAGCTTGGCTATAAGTCCTGAAATACTGGATCACTGTTCAGTATGTAACATAGTTTCTACAGTTACCTCTTAAGTTTATGTAAAATGAAAAAATTGTTCTCTCTCCCTTCCACTTTGAGCCCTGAAAAGCTCACTACCCTTTTAGTCATCCCATGTTTACTGGCTGAATCTGAATCAAATACGAAGTCAGTCCATAGGGATGGACCAGGTAGGAGTCACTGAAATGGAAATACTGTAGGTATTATCTGTATCTACTATCTCTTATATCACAATGTAAGCTCCATGAAGGCAGGGTTTGTTTTCTTTTTGTCTCTGTAACTCCAGCAACTAGCAGTGTTTGGTATGTTATTTATTAAGCACCTAATAATGTTAGTTGGATCAAACTACTGACAGCTGACTTATCTTTGTGTTAGCTTCAATACTTAGCATAGTGTTACATATGCTTACATACATACAATCTAACATACATGTTAGATTCTTTAAAATAGCAGTTGTGATAGGCAGAGCCAAGATGGCAGAGTAGAAAGACATTCATACGCAGGGTCCTCCCCCACAGCCCATAAAACACCTGAAGAGAGGGACTCAACAAATTTTGGAACAGTAGAAGTGAAGAACAACAGAGTGGAGGTGATTTCCAGCCCAGGGTGACTTGAAAGGCCCATGGGAAATGGGCGTTGCACCAGATGTGGAGCAGAACGTGGAGCCCAGCCCAGCCTTGGCTGCCAGCCCTTGGGGGCAGAGTCTCCAGTCGCGGAATCCCCAATCCCAGCAGCAGCAGGTTTGAAGATCCCTCAACCCACAGGCACCAAAGGTCAGTGACAGGGTTCTTCCAGCTGGCCAGGAAGGGAGAAGGGTCTTCCCAGAGCTCCAGTAGCAGGCAGCTGCCTCACAGTCTACATTGCAGGTGCAGCAGCCGCATACATTTTTGGAGCATAAAAACCCTAGGGGCATTGAAGAGCTGATTCTTGCCTTCACCCTGTGTGGAGGCCCTGGGCGAGCTGGTCTTTGTCTCACACTGAATGGCAGCCCTGCCCATCCAACTTATCTGAAAATCAGCCCCCAGTGCAGACTTGGGAACTGGAGGCCAAGTGGCTGTGGAGAGGTATCTGCTAAGATTCTGGGCACAAAAATCCCTCTCTACGTCCAGACCAATACACGCTTGATCATGCCACATTGGAGGAACTGAGATCTCACAGATTCCCAGAGTATACCCTACTCTTGACAAAGGCCCCAAAAGTCAAGTAAACTGGTTGGGAAAAATGCCCAAAAAAGGGAAAAAAATAAGACTATAGAAGGTTATTTTCTTGGTGAACAGATATCTTCTCACATCCTTTTGGATGAGGAAGAATAATGCTTACCATCAGGTAAAGACATAGGAGTCAAGGTCTCTGTATCCAAAACAACTGAAATAGATATCCCATGGACTCAGGCCATGGAAGAGCTCAAATAGGATTTTGAAAATCAAGTAAGAGAGGTGGAAGAAAACTGGGAAGAGAAATAAAAGTGATGCAAGAAAAGCATGAAAAACGGATCAATACCTTGCTAAAGGAGACCCAAAAAAATGCTGAAGAAAATAACACCTTGAAAAATAGGCTGACTCAACTGGAAAAAGAGGTTCAAAAAGTCAATGAGGAGAAGAATGCTTTAAAAAGTAGCATTAGTCAAATGGAAAAGGAGGTTCAAAAGCTCACTGAAGAAAATAGTTCTCTCAAAATTAGAATGCAACAGATGGAGGCTAATGACTTTCTGAGAAACCAAGAAATCACAAAACAAAACCAAAAGAATGAAAAAAATGGAAGATAATGTGAAATATCTCATTGGAAAAACAACTGACCTGGAAAATAGATCCAGGAGAGACAATTTAAAAATTATG
>JAQQSK010000475.1:0-18449 GCA_028658325.1 Potorous gilbertii
TCAGTTGTTTTTCCAATGAGATATTTCACATTGTCTTCCATTTTTTCATTCTTTTGGTTTTGTTTTGTGAATTCTTGGTTTCTCATAAAGTCCTTAGCCTCCATCTGTTCCATTCTAATTTTGAGAGAACTATTTTCTTCAGTGAGCTTTTGAACCTTCTTTTCCATTTGGCTAATTCTGCTTTTTAAAGCATTCTTCTCCTCATTGGCTTTTTGAACCTCTTTTTCCAATTGAGTTAGCCTATTTTTCAAGGTGTTATTTTCTTCAGTATTTTTTGGGTCTCCTTTAGCAAGTTGTTGACCCATTTTTCATTCTTTTCTTGCATCTCTCTCATTTCTCTTCCCAATTTTTCCTCCACCACTTTTACTTGATTTTCAAAATCTTTTTTGAGCTCTTCCATGGCCTGAGTCCATTAAATATTTATTTTGGATGTTTGGGATACAGAAGCCTTGACTTTTATGACTTTCCCTGATGGTAAGCATTGTTCTTCCTCATCCAAAAGGATGGGAGAAGATATTTGTTCACCAAGAAAGTAACTTTCTATAGTTTTATTTTTTTTCCCTTTTTTGAGCATTTTCCCCAGCCAATTACTTGACTTTTGGGTCCTTTGTCAAGAGTAGGATATACTCTGGGAATCTGTGAGATCTCAGTTCCTCCAAGGTGGCACCATCAAGCGTGCACTGGTCTGGATGCAGAGAGGGACTTTTGTGCCCAGAATCTTAGCAGATACCTCTCCACAGCCACCTGGCCTCCAGTTCCACCAAGTCAGTACTGGGGGCTGATTTCCAGATAAGCTGGATGGGCAGGACTGCCGTTCAGTGTGAGACAAAGACCAGCTCACCCAGGGCCTCCACACAGGGCTGAGGCTAGACTCAGCTCTTCAATGCCCCCAAGGGTTTTTATGCTCTAATAATGGTCTGGTTGCTGCGCCTACCAATGTGGCCACCTGCCTATGTGGCCTCTGCAGTTGCTGCCTAAGACCAGAGCTATGGAAGGCCCTTCTCCCTTCCTGGCCAGCTGTAAAAATCTTGTCAGTGATCTTTGGCGCCTGTGGGTTGAGGGATCTGCAAACCTGCCACTGCTGGGACTGGGGATTCCACGACTGGAGATTCTGCCCCCAAGGGCTGTTCACGAGCCACACAATGTGGTGTGGCCAAGGCTGGGCTGGGCTTCGCCCTCCGTCAGGTGCAACCAACATTTCCCATGGGCCTTTCAGGTCACTGTGGGCTGGAAATCTCCGCCACTCTGTTGTTCTCCACTTCTACTGCTCCAAAATTTGTTGAGAGTTCCTCTCTACAGGTATTTTATGGATCGTGTGGGAAGACTCTGCGTATGTGTGTCTTTCTACTCCACCATCTTGGCTCTGCCCCCCGCAAGGGAGAAACTTTTGAAGTATGTCTGACACTTCCACTTAGCCTGTCTGGGCTTCAGTTTCTACATCCATAAGATAAAGATAGTAAAAACACCAATCTTCCCAACAGTGATTGTGATGACCAAATCAGATAGAATGTATACAATGTACTTTCCAATCTTTAATGCGTTATAAAAGTGCAGTTCAGGGCCTTCAGCCTTTCTTCTGTTGCCCCAACAAACCTGTAGCAGGGTAGACTCTTCAGGGGTCCCTAAAAGTATGTGTATAGAGGCAACTAACAGCTCAGTGGATAGAGTACTGGTCCTGGAGTTCAGAAGACCTGAGTTCAAATTTGGCCTCAGATACTTGCTAGTTGTGTGATACTGGACGAGTCAAGGGAATTCACTTAACCTCTCATTGCCTGACAGAATGGATCTACTAGAGAAGGAAGTGGCAAAACCCTCTACTGTCTTTGCTAAAAAAAACTCAAATAAGATCACAAATGACTGGGCATGACTGAAACAAATGAACATTAACAAAAATTTGTGTGTGTGTGTGTGTGTGTGTGTGTGTGTGTGTATGTATCCTCAGAGGTTAGCAATCAGATGATATGTGTTGGGAGGGATTATATAGAATGATTAGGCAAAATTCCTAGTTGTGTCAATTCAAAATGGCTTTAGAAGAGCTTTCAAGAAAGTATAAAAAATTAAAATTATCTTTAAGTGGACTCAACAAATTTGAGTATATTAAAGAGATGAAGTGTGGCATGATGAGATAGAGAGAAGGCTCATAAAAGAAAATCATCACTTGGGAGTCTAAAATAAAAATATACTACAGGACATAATCTTTTACACAAAGTGAGCAATGAGGTGGATAGCAAGTGTGTAGTGGCCATAAATTCTGAAGGGAACAAATAAAAAAAAAATGTGGTCTCTTATGTCTGCTTCCTCATTATAGCTATCTTAGGCTTGCTTGATGATTTATAGGACAATTTTTGTATTTCATTCACCATGGTCAGAGAAATTTGCTATGAAAGGAGGATGACTATGGTTCCAACAACATCAATCCTATTTCATGAGGACAAATTCCTTCAGCTCTATCAGATTTGAGGTAAAATTGAAACAGCCAAACATATGGCAGATTTCCCTATTGTTAAAAAAAGTTTCAAAATACTAAAGATCTTTAGCAAAGATAAAGGATATAAAATAAAACCACACAAATCACTGGAATTTCTACATATGGTTACCAACAAAGTCCTACAGTAGCAGAAGATCAAAAAGGGAAATTACCTTTAAATTTACTGAAAGCATAAAATATTTGGGAGTCTACCTACCAAAACAAACTCAGGAACTATAGGAACACAATTACAAAACACATTTCACACAAAGTCAGATCTAAATAACTGGAAAACATCCATTGCTATAGAGTAAGCTCAGCTAATACAATAAAAATGAAAATTTTACCTAAATTAATTGACTTATTCAGTGTCATTACAATCAAACTACCAAAAAATTATTATATAGAGCTAGAAAAACTAATAACAATTCATCTGAAGGAAGAAAAGATCTAGAATATCAAGAGAATTAATGAGAAGAAATGCTAGGAAAGGCAGCCTAGCTATACAAGATCTATTGTATTGTAAAGCAGCAATCATCAAAACTACTTGGTACTGGCTAAGAAATGGAGTGGTGAAACAGTGGAATAGGTTAAGTATATAAAGTATAGTAGTCAAGGACTATAGCAGTCTACTGTTTGATAAATTCAACAACCCAGCTTCTGGGAAAAGAACTCATTATTTGACAAAAATTTTTGGAAACCTAGAAAATAATATGGCACAAACTGGGTATAGTCCAATGTCTTACACTGCACACTAAAATAAATCCAAACGGGTACACGATTTAGATATAAAGGCTGATACTACAGCAAATGAGGAGTTCAAGGAATACTTTGCCTGTCAGATTTATGGAGAATAGAGGAATTTATGACCAAGTAAGAGATAGAGAACATAATAAAATACAAAATGGATAATTTGGATACCATTAAATGGGAAAGTTTTTGCACAAAGCCAATGCACCCAATATTAGGAGGAAAGCAGAAAACTGGGAAAGAACTTTTGCAATTAGTATCTCTGATAAAGGCTTCCTTTCAAAAATATAGAGAAAACTGAGTCAAATTTATATGAATATGTCATTCTCTGTTGATAAATGGTTAAAGGATATGAACAGTTTTGTGCTTGTTGTTGTGTTTGTCCTTTGTTCTCACAGAGGACCATGACATTAAGATGATGACACAATTTGCAGTTGACTTTGATTTGAGTGATTAAGGGCTATGCAAGGTCACCAACCTCATTTGCTTCTCCTGAGCCATCTGGGTTCGGTGGACTGATATTCATCAGGGCAACTAGAAATGGCCCAGAATGCAATGTGAGACCCTGGCCCTTTCAGGCTAAGGTCTTATCACATTCTCACTTTGAGTGAGATACACTGAGTCAATGTAATACCATATGAACAAATAGTTGGCAGGTAGAGAAATTAAAGCTATCTATAGTTATATGAAAAAATGATCAATCTAAATTGATTAGTGAAATACTAATCACAACAATTCTGAGGTACCACCTTATACCTATCAGATTGGATAACATGACAAAACAGGAAAATTATAAATTCTGAAGAAGATGTGGGGAAATTGGAACCCTAATGCATTGTTGGTAGAGTTGTGAACTGATTTAACCATTCTAAAAATTTGGAAATATGCCCCAAAATGCTATGAAAATGTGCATACTCTTTGATCCAGCAAAATCACTGCTAGGGCTATATCATATAAAAATGGAAAAAGGACCCACGTATACAAAAATATTCATAGCAGCTCTTTTTGCAGTGGCTAAGAAGTAGAAATTGAGGGGATGGCTTAGTTGGGGAATGGCTGAACAAATTGTGCTATAGGAATCTAATGGAATGTTATTGTGCTATAATGATGAACAGGCGAACTTCAGAAAAACCTGGAAAGACTTATATGAACTGATGCTGAGTGAAATGAGCAGAACCAGGGGAACATTCTACACAATAACAGCAGCATTGTTTATTGATTAACTTTGATAGACTTAACTCTTCTCAGCAATGAAAATATCTGAGACATCTCCAAAGACTCATGATGGAAAATGCAATCCACATCCTGAGAAAGAAATATGGAGTCTGAATGAAAATTGAAGCATACTATTTGCTCCTTTTTAGGCTTTGTTTTGTTTTTGTATTTTCATGGTTCCTTCCAATTATTCTAATTCTTTCATACAACATGACTAATGTGAAAATATGTTTAATAAGAAGATTATACATACAGCCTATATTGAATTACATACATTCTCTTGTGGAAGGGGAGGGGAGGGAGGAGGTGGAAAAATTTTAAAATGCTGAAAACTAAAAATAAAGAGTTATATTTATAAAAAAAAAAAAAAGAAAAGAAAAGAATTAAACTTGTTTGATTTCTGTAAAAAAAGTTTCATTTCCAGATAATATCCTAACTAAATCCCCTACAAGATTTAATTGTATCTAATAACATTTCACATTACACAGATAACATCAATCATATCTAGTCTCTTTTGACTTTCCAATGTGCTTTATGTTTCTCCAATTTTTTCTCTCCTTTTTCATTTCCAACATGGGTAGAATTGGGGATATAGAGAAAAAAATTATACTTTTTCAAAGTTTGAAACTTTTGATAGAAAACTTTTCTCTCTTTTTGCCTTTGGTTGTTCAGACTATCAGAAAAGGATCAGGTGGAAACATTGGGACGTAGAACACAAATATAAGATGCTCACAGCATATATTGTTCATAAAAAGCAAGGAAAAGCACATCCTAGTTTTCTGTCTCCCTAGAGTCTCAGGGATGGAAATATTTTACATTGGTGCTAAACCCTCTCTTCAGGAAAGGGGTGTAGGGTGTGACTGGAATTGCTAGCATTAAGAAAAATGATAACAGTCTTTAAATAAGAAATCTTTAAAGAAAAGTCAACTTCTAGGAAAAATACTGCAGAAGTCTTCCTATTCAAAGAAAAATAATGAAAAAAATTTTTTGCCACTGGAATTCCAAGAATTTTGTTTATTTTGTTCATTTCCTATTTCTGAGGTTTCTAATAGCAGGGCCACCATATAAATAATACAATAAAAGCACCCAGTTTATGCCCAAATGGGTCATGCCCTTCCCCTAATCCTAAATGCCTCTGCCTTAAAACAGATTGAGTGCTCTCTTGGTTTTCCATGATTCAATCTATCCTTAAATTGAATTCATCCAGGAAAAGCCCTAGATGAACTGACTTAAGGATAAGTTTCAGGGACAGGAAAGTCTTTTCACAATCTTCCCTTTAGGAAAGAGAGGAAATACTTGTGTAGTCTCCTGGCCCAACGTGGCAATTTTAATCACTGCTCACTGGCCATCCATTCATCCCCTACTCTCACACAATCACACATGGAGATTTGGAAATGATATTTTTCATGAGGGTGAAATAGAGTCACTGCAGTACTCTGAAGACAAGATTTAGTCACATTCTTGTAGCAGTCAGGGAAGACAGAATTGTTTTACTGAGGCATAAGGTGACCGTACAACTGAAGATACCATGCTAAGATCCCACCAATGGGGCATCCAGGGCTATGTTTGTGCTCCAAAACCCTAATCAAAAGATATTTTCAAGTTTCAACTGGACATAAACACCATGAAAGGACTTCAAGTACTCTATTCACCAAGTTTAACTTTCAGAAAAGAGCCAAAGTGGCACCATCACATTGTCCAGAACATTGACCAAATGCCACTGATTTAAAAAAACATCAAGCATTCACTGGGCGGAGTAAAAAACAACAAAAAACATTAAATTTTTATTTGTGCAGTAAAACAAAGACTACTCTGATTGGATGTATTGATCACTATTCTTGCAACTAAACTCCAAGTTCATCATAGTTCTATGGTTCCCACAGGACTAAAACCCCTTGCATGTTCTTCATATCCTAAATACTGGCTGATCATAATAACTATGTCCTCATCAACATTCTACCCCACATCCAAAATTACAGATCAATACTACTTGATTTGAGATTCTTGGTGACCATCAAAATGGAGCCTTTTTTATATATCACATACTGAACTGAGAGTTCTTCTATAATCAAAACATGCATTTTCCTACCCTTCCTTACATGGTTTCTTCTTCATTCTCATTCATTTCCCACCAAAAGGACATCTGAAAATTATTATGAGGTGACTTTTTTCAGCTGCCCATGTATACATAGTATCATCATGGGAACAAGATAGCCAAGAAATGAGCCCACCCCCTGCATTAACCATCTAGCTGGGACATCTCTAACTGATTTGACTTTTCATCATGGCAAAGGGTATGGCTAAAAAACTGGTCCACCTCTATTCAAAGAACATCTCTGTATTCCTTTTACCAAGATGTCCTAACTTAAGAATGAGGACAGCTCCCACAAGTTCATAATCTTCATGTATACTCAATGTAACCTCTGAGGCTGAGAAGCAACAGAATATGGATCAATTCTCTGTTGCTTGTGCTAGTTTTGATCTGACAAATAACACCAAGAAACCAGAGGTTTTCCACCAGCAACCACCATACCATTTATATGTGGAACCATTGGTTATAGCAAATGGAAAAATTTTTCATTACCTGCTTCCCAGGGAAGTACACATAGATGATGAGGTGGATGCACACATTGGCAGAAGTTGCTCAGTGTTTAGGAGGTTCCAAAGGAAAGTGGAGAAAAGAAGTATTAGTCTACCCACCAAACTGAAGGTCTACAGAGCCATTTTGCTGATCTCATTGTTGCATGTCTATGAAAGCTGGACGGTACACCAGAGCCATTCCAGGAAACTGAACTGCTCTATTTGAGTTGTCTTTGGAAGATTCTGAAGACCACCCACTCAGATAAGGTACTGGACTCTAAAAGTCTTTCTTGAGTTGAACTGCTAAACAGTCAAACTCTACTGCATAGAGAAAACCTCCTGTCTAGGCTTAGGCATTTTGCATGATGCATGCTGCATATAAGTTAAATAAATAATGTGACAACATACAGCCTTATCATATTCCTTTCTGAACCTTGAACCAATCTGTAATTCCATATTCAGTTCTAACTGTTGCTCCTGGGTACAGTTTTCTCAGGAGACAAATAAGATGATCTGGTATTCCCATCTCTTTGAGGACTTGACACATTTTGTTGTGATCCAGTCAAAGTCTTTAGCAGAAGTAGATGTTTTTCTGGAACTCACTTGCTTTCTCCATAATCCAATGAATGAACATTGGCAATTTGGTCTCTAGCTCCTCTCTTGAAAACCAGCCTGTACTTTTTAGTAATTCTCAGTTCACATATTGCCAAGGCCTAGCTTGTAGAATCTTAAACATAATCTTGCTGGCAAGTGAATTAAGCACAATTGTTTGGTAATTTTAACATTCTCTGGCATTGGCCTTTTCTAATCCAGTGAGCACTGATGAGATTTGCTGGCATTTCGAGTATAACATTTTAAGGGCATTATCTTTTAGGATTTTGCATATTTCAACAGGAATTCTCACATACTTATATCTATATATAATCTATCTATCTATATATATATATATATATATATATATATACAAATGAGTATATTAAATTGACACATTAGATGCAAGGTCATTATTGGGGATGTGTGTAGAAAAGGCACTAGTAGTAGCATGGATTAGGAAAGGCTTTGAGTAGAAGGCAGCCCCTGAGCTGAGCCCTGAGAAAAAGTAAAGCTTCCAAAATGTGGGTAAAAGGATATATATTCTGAGTGTTGGAGACCATCAGAGTAAAAAAAGACTCAGTGATAGGAGAATGAGTACTGTGCTTAAAGAACAGTAAGAAGGCCAGTTTGGCTTAATTGCAATGCTCATGAGGGGGAGGCTAGAAAAATAAATGGGACTCAGATTGTGAATTGGTTTATCATAAACCATTTATTAAGTACCTACTGTGTGCCAGGAACTTGTAATGGTAATTTAAATGGAAAGATCTTTTCTATTCATTAATAGGCCCATGTGACCTGCTTAAATCACATAGAAACCCAAGTCACATGTAAAGGGACAAACTTGCTGAACAGGTGAAACAGGAAGGGTGGAGCAGAACTGAAAGGAAGTGAGTGAGAGTAGTTAGGGTAGAGGAGAGAGAGGACACAGGCAAGCAGGCACAGCTAGTCTTGTGAGTGTTTGTGGGAAGGCCAAAGGTTTTGGGGGGGAGGCTTGGGAATGGCTTTCTCTCCTGTCTTCTATGATGGATTTGGATTTCTGGTGTTGAGAATTGGCTTTCTGGTATCTGAATAAATGTTTTTTTTCTGCCTTCTATATAGAGAATCTGTTCTACCTTGTGATTCCAAATTATTATGGCATATTCATAGTTGCCTTTGGGGCTGTGAATAATGTCTGGGCGATACAGAACTTTGCTGGGCACTGAAGATATAAAGATAAAAATGAAACACATCTTGCCATGAAGGAGCTTATAAATACCCCAGCAATGGCATGCTGGAGTTGACTTTTTCTGTGGAGTATGCAATTATACTTTAGAAACCGGAAAATGCTATATGAAACAGGACTTGATTTATTATTTCATTGGTTGTCTAGACTTATGAAAACAATGGAGAAAAATGTTAATAATGTAAATTAAACTTACAACTGTACTATATAGAGTTTTTCCCCCTGAGAACCAGTTGTTAATTACTCACCAGCATATCTCTGCCCTAGTGGTCACAGAAGGTAGCAAAATGACCTGGAAAGACTTATATTCTAAGAAAATCTCTTCGGTATTTGTATGGTGACTACATTAGGTTGGATTAGGAGAGATTTGAGCCAAGGCAAGCATTTAGGAGGCAGTGCTGATAGTCAAGAAAAAGGGTGATGAAGGCCTGAACTATGGTGGCATTGTCAGAGAAGATAAGAACATTTATAAATGTTGTAAAGATTTGGCAACTAATTGGACAGATATATACATATATGTATATATACATATATGTATATATATATATACATATATACACATATGTATATATATATACATATATGTATATATGTATACATATATACATATATGTATATATATATAAAGTGAGAATGAGGAGATAAGGATGAGACCAAGAAAGATGAGATTTGGAAGGATGGTCATGATCTAGATAGTAATTAAGAAAGTTCCAAGGAGGGTAGTTTTGGCAGAAAATGTAACAAATTCTGTTTAGGACATTTGAACCTAGAGACGCGATCTCTGAAGTGAAAATTAAGTCAGGAGAACCTAGACCTGACCAAGTTTGTGCAAAAGAAATGTGCTAGAGGTAACACAATTTTAAAGGCACTTTGGCATCCATTTTTGAACTATCTCAAGCTGGGAAAATTTTTAAAAGTTTCGAGATGATTGTAGGTGGCCCTTATTTTTAAAAA
The DNA here is from genome assembly GCA_028658325.1 of Potorous gilbertii. Taxonomy (NCBI): domain Eukaryota; kingdom Metazoa; phylum Chordata; class Mammalia; order Diprotodontia; family Potoroidae; genus Potorous; species Potorous gilbertii. The sequence continues at coordinate 9,783 of JAQQSK010000475.1, forward strand.
GTCATCACTTCCTATCTGGATGAACATTAGCCTCCTAATTGATCTCCCTGCTTTGGTCTCTCTGCTTCCAGTCTCTCCACTTTTCAGTTGATCCATTACCTAGCTGCCATAATAATCTTCCTAAGGTTTATCAAGTCTGTCAACACCCCTTCCCAGATTAAAAAATCTCTAGTGACTTCCTTTTGCCTGTAAGATAAAATAGAATCTCCTCCTCTGTTTGGCATTTCTGGCACTATAACAATCTGACCCCAATCAACCTTTCAAGACTTATTTCACCTTTGAGATTTAATTCACTCTATTTCAGCTATTTCCCTTCACAAACTCTATGTCCTAGATAAACTGGCCTAGAGCTGTTCTTCAAATTGCCCCTAGGGAGCTTATATCTCACTGGGGGAAAACATGATCAGACAAGTAAAAATCAAAGTAATTTTAGGCATAAGAAAGCACAACCAATTGGGAAATAAGTCAAGATTCTAGAGGTGGCCTCTTGGCTGGGTCTTAGAGAAAGCTAGAGATTCTGAGAGCAGGCATTAAAAGGAAGAACATTACAGAAAGATAGCCCATGCAATGGTAAAAAGTTGGAAGACAGTATGTCTAGTTTGGGGAGCAGCTAACAGGAGGCATGGTGGCCTACATTTGAATTCCAGATCTCTTCCTTGAATCAAGTCACTTAACTTTTTGGTGACACAGCTCCCTTTGTCTGCAAAATGAGGAAGTTAGACTAAATGGTGTCTAATACCTCTTCCATCTCTGAGTCAATGATCTTATGATCCTTCCCGCCCTACGCTTGTCATTCTAAGTAATTGAAATGAGTCAACCAAGTACTGCACTTAGCCATGGGTATGATTGATGACCTCTCCACTAGATGGCAATATTGTCGTTCTAAGCACAGTCAGGGTTTTAACTCCTAGGGAAAGTATTGTAAATTTCTTAGGATTCCTTACAAAGTGCACAACTTGGAAGACACAGTACTTTAATTGCAAATTTAACAGAAGAAAACAGCCCCATTTTTCAGGATTTACAGGACTGGAATTCAATTAGTCTCTTTCTCGTCTCTGCTTTAAATCATCCGCAGAGTTCTTGTCCAAATTCCCTTCCTGCTCTCGCTTGCTGCTGAGCTCCCCATCCTGAGGAGGGGGCTGCCACCCCAACTAAATTAAATCTTCAGATGAATCCTTTTGCTTAAGTCGGCTTGAATCTGTTCAGAAATACAATATTAATACCTGTCAGGTGGAGGAGCATAAAACACGGAGATGCCTACAAAGGAGAGAAGAAGACCTGGAATTTTCTCAGGAGGCAAAACAACCTGGCTGAAGTCACTGAGATGATCATGGGACTTGAGCTTGTTCCTCTGTTTTCCAAGAGGACCAGGGACATCAGGAGGAGGATGTCTTGACATGAGCAAGAGTAACATCAGAGGTCCTCTATTCCTCCACCCCTCCTTTTATAGCAGAAACTTGGGGGTGCTGTGGATAGCATACTAGAGCTAGCTAGAGTCAGGAAAACCTCAGCTCAGATCTGACCTCCCCCATTTACTGTTTGTTTGATTCTGGACTGACCCTCTATCTGTCTCAGTTTCCTCAACTGTAAAAATGCAGATAAATGTATAGAACCTGTCTCTCAGAATTGTTCTGAAGATCGGAGATAATATTGAAAAGAGCTTTGCAAAACTTAAAGGTCTATGTAAATGCTAACTACTATTATTTTTTACAGATTAGGAAATGAGGCCCGGAGTGATTATGTTTTTTCCAAGACCCTCTTAGCACTTCAGATGCAGGATTTAAAACCAGGTCTTCTGACCTCAGAGTCCCTACGCTGTCTATGATACTCTAGTACAAAGTTATTCAAGACCCTGCCTCCAACACTCTCTAGTGCACCCTGAACCAGATTAAAATGTAATTGGGAAATATTTAACAAAATAAATAAAATATACTTGAACATAGATAATGCTAATAAGTAGTTTTCTATGTCAATATGCTTTCCCTAGGGATCCTTATATATAGTTTAATGACTTCTGTTTCTGAGTTTAACATTAATACTCTAATAAATGTTTGTTGATTGGTTCATTCACTCCAGCCAGGTCCCTGCTTTGAATGGCTTGTTAATCATAATTTACATCTAGAAAGTACTTTCTCCCACAATAGTCCTGTGAGGTGAGTTGTACAAGGCCTTGTATTATCCCCCTGTTTCAGTCACCACACTGCCTTTTATAGATGTAGAAACTGAGGCTCATGGATACTACGTGGCTTATCTAGGTGACATGCTTAGTAAATGTCAGAACTGGCATTTGAGGTCAGTTATCTCTTGTATCTGAGAACTTACCTAATCCTGCTAGAATGGGGTTTTAAAAATTTTTTTGACCCATGGATCCTTTGGACAGTTTGGTGAAGCCTATGGACTTCTCAAAATAATGGTTTTAAATGCATAAAATAAAATACATAGTATTACAAAGGAAACCAATGACACCAAAACAATTACTAAAATATTTTTTAAAATAAGTTCATAAAACCCAGCTTAAGAAGTCTTGCTCTATAGATAGTGGTTGTTGTTCGGTCATTTTCAGTCATGCCTGACTCTTCGTGACCCCATTTGACGTTTTCTTGGCAAAGATACTAGAGTGGTTCACCATTTCCTTCTCCAGATCATTTTACAGTTGAGTAAACTAAGGCAGAGAAGTCATATTTGAACTCAGGTCTTCCCAACTCTAGGCCTGATTCTCTATCCACTGAGTTACTTGACTGTCTATAGTCATAGTCAGAGGATCTGGCCTCATATCCCACTTCTAGAGAGGATACAATTATAGCCCCATGGTCCTACCCTAGAAAGGGCAATGATACAATCATCTGGTGACTTTGGCTGTTAATTGAAAGGTTGGTGGTTGGAGTTCACATAACATTCACACGGTCCTAATGCAGTGCTAAATGGGAGTGGAGTGAAGAGGTTCTTAACTTTTCTTGTGTCATGGACTCCCTTTGGCAATCTGGTGAAACCTATGGAACTCTTAGAATAAAGGTTTTAAATGCATAAAATACACAGAATTACAAAGGGAGACAATTATATTGAATACAGTTATCAAAATAATTTTTAAAAACCAAGCTCAACAGTCCTACATTAAGAACCTCTGCACTAGAGCTGTAGTCATTGTTGTTGGTCATGGAGGTAGTAGGCATGGGAAGGGAGTTGAAATTGCATCAGTCACAAAATAAGGAGAGGAAAGTAAAATCCCCGAGGGAATATGGGATACAAGTGAAGTCCTCATTAGGTAAGTTACAAATGATTTACAGATCCAGAATAAAGCCACCTCAAATTCCAAGCAGCAAGTCAGATTCAGTTTCTTTCAAAACAGCCCTGCATATTTGAGATAAGGAGAAAGAAAAAGACAAATTCAAATGAGGCTAAAAGTCAGGCCAATGTCACCCATAAACAAATTCAAAAAAATCTTTATCTGATTAACTAAATCCCCCAAAATTACTGGTCAGAATGGATGGGGTTTGCAACACGAGAGATGGAAATGAAAGTAAAAACCACATAGTTAACCTTTCTTCATAAACTATCACAGGCAATAGCAGGTACTTTCTTTTCTTTTTGTCTTTGTAGATCACAAAAAATTTGTCTTAGGCATGTACAGCAGACAAAAAGCTAAAATTCCTTAATGGAGGGAAGGGTGGAAGAGAAAAATGCGGGATGAAAAAAACTCTAAAAAAAAAAAACCCCAATGACATGGCCATTCACCCAGTCCAGGTTTCCCCACCTCTGAACTGGATCTCAGGGTTTCCTTCTGTTCATCTCACTTCTCTTTGTTAGTACAAATCTCATGTTAGAGTTCTTCTTAGTGTAGCTCTTTTTTTGGAATTATATTCAATATATATATAGTCAAATTATAATTTTTTGAAATTAGAAACAATGTCAACAAGAAAAACACATAAACACACAAAATAAGGAATAAAATCATGCATAAAAACTCCTAACCTGTAAGACTGTGCATTTTAGTCAAATTTGTTGTTCAGTCATGTCTAACTCTTTATGATCCCATTTGGGATTTTCTTGGCAAAGTGACTAGAATGATTTTCCATTGGCTTCTTCAGCTCATTTTATAGATGAGGAAACTGAGGCAAACAGGGTTAAGTGACTTGCCCAGGGTCACACAGTTAGTAAGTATCTGAGGTCACATTTGAATTCAGGAGTACCTGACTCCAGGTCTGGCATTCCATCCACTGTGCCACCTAGCTTCCCTTTTAGTAAAATACAACCAACCAAACAAGTAAAAAAAAAGATTCTTCCTTAGTGCTATATGTAGTACAATCCCAGCTCTTTCACTAACCAGTTGGGTAATCATTTTCAGATCACTTAATCTTTCTTAAGGTTGGTTTCTTCAAATGTAAAATGGAGATCACAATACCTGTGAAACGCACTTCCCAGGGTTGTTATGAGGATCTAATGTAGTAATAGATGTGTAGCACTTTATTGCTTCCTCCAGAGTCATCAGATCACACATATATACAGTTATTCATATACATATGGTAGTTACTGACATTTATAAATATGCTAGCTATTATGATGATTGGTAATAACATTGAATTGTAGTCAATGTATTTGTACTGCTCTGGTTCTGCTAATTTTACTTCACATCACTTCATGTACAATAGATCTTTATTTCTTCACATTTTTCATTTTTTTTCATTTTTCACCAAACCACATTCCTTTATATTAGCATACCATGCTTAGGCCACTTAATTCCTTGGACACATGCATTGTTACCAATTCTTCTGCTTTTATCAGTAAAGAAAACAACAGTGAACATTTTTGTGCAGATAGGATCTTTTTACCTTTGTGTTAATTTTAGAGCAAAAGATTGAGCAATGGACTCCTTGCATTAAGGGGAATGGTCAGTTTTGTTATTCTTATTTTATATTGCTAAGTTACTCTCCAAAAAAATTAACATCAATCAGTAGTACCAACATGTATATTATCATTTTTTCATATATATTTATTTTATTTGAGATTTCTCCAAAGTGCTTCTGTGTTCTTTATACATGGCTACATTGCAGAAATTCTCAAAGCATGGCGGACCCTTGGATTAAAGGGTTCAATCTTTAAATAGGCTCAACTGTCAACTAAGTCAGATAGTTAGCTGCTATTGAGGTCTGCTGTTTCAGCCTCCCAATGAGGGGCAAGCTACCTATTGTACTGGCAATAAATCTACCCTGTGACCCATGATCCTCATTCAGTTTAACACAAGCAGTAATGGCAGAGGGAAAATAGAAGTTTCTAAATGTGATCTAGAAGATGTAGAGTAATATTATACATGTTGCTTGTCTGTCCATCTCTCTGGGTAATTTTCAATGAGTCAAACACATCTCAAGTGCAGAGATCAATTGGAGTATACATAACTAGGAAACTGGGTAGCCTTAGCTACTAACCCCCTTTTGAAGCTCTTTCTGGAATGGTGGGGCAGAGCCGGGAAAAGATGAGAGGAAAAATTGTGCCTATTCATTGACTCACTGCTTTATACAACTCTGTCCATCTGGTTCCTCAAATATCCTTGAGCTCGCAAAGTGACATTCTGAAAAGAGCACAAATCCAAAGATTGATATCTGAGCTTCTGTTCTGCCACTAACTAGCTATGTGAATTACCACCAATTAACCTCAGCTCCCTCTTCTGCCTACCTCTCAGAGCTGTTTAATGTGATTGAAATGATCATTATCAAAGCCATTTGTAAAAGGAAAAGTAGTATATAGGTGCACTTCATTTCACTGTCATTTGCTTTATTGTACTTCAGAAATAGTGTGGGTTTTTTTTTTTTACAAATTAAACGTTTGTGGCAACCCTGTGTCCAGCAAGTCTATTGGTACCATTTTTCCAACAGCATGGAATCATATCATATCTCTGTGTCATATTTTGTTAATTCTTACATTTCAAGCTTTTTCAAACACACACACACACACACACACACACATATGAAATGGTAAGGGAATTTTAAAATCTTCCCTACCCCTTAATAGTCATGTGACCTGCTTTGAGTCCAGCTCACAGGCTGGGTCACATGGAGCCGATGGTGGCAGCAGCTTGCCAAATGAGTGAAGCAGGAAGGTACAGCCAGAAGAGAGAATGAGGTGGAGCTGAGAGAGAGAGCAGACAGAGCACAGCACAGTAGTTAGCATGAGTGAGAGGAGTGATTTTGCCTAAGGGAGTTTGTTTGTGGGGAGGCCTGATGGAGGGAAGGCTACTGGATGACTGTGCTCCCTTTATTAGTAAAGTGGATAAACTTCTTTGTTACCATGGTGGAACTGGCTTTCTAGTACCTGAATAAATATTTTGGTTTCATCTTTGAGGAATAGTGTTTATATTTTGTGAATTTACCCTGGAAATAGCACCTGCATATCCATAGTGGCTGCTGTGGGTATCTCTTTGGTGTTACAGTGAACATAAATGATGAATGGGTATGTTCTGACTGCTCCATTGACTGGGTGTTCCCCAGTCTTTCTCTCTTCTTCTCCAGCCTCCCTGTTCCCTGAGAAGCAACAATATTGAAATTAGGCCAATTAATAACCCTACAATGTCCTCTAAAGGTTCAGATGAAAGGAAGAGTCAATCTATGTGGCAAACTTCATTGTTGTTTTATTTTAAGAAATTGTCACACTACCCCAGCATTCAACCAGTCATCATCTTGATTAGTTGAAGGAATCAACTTTGAGGCAAGACCATCCGCCAACAAAAAGATCACAACTTGCTGAAGGTGCATAGGATGGTTAACATTAAAGTATTTTTTATTAAAATATTTTTTTATTTATGGTATGAACATTCTGAAAATAATGCTATTGCACGCTTAATGGAATACAATATAGTATAAACATAAATTTTATATGCACTGGGAAAAAAATTCATGTGATTCACTTTATTGCAATATTCTTTTCATTGAGGTAGTCTGGAAGAAAATCTATTGTTGTTGTTGCAAGCCTGCATTTTATCTGAGGTATGCCTGTACAAATATAAGGCATTACTTTTAAGTGGAAGGCATATGGTTACAGGGGTGGGGAGCCTCCAGCCTCAAGGTCACATGTGGCCCTCTAGGTCCTCAAGTGTGGTCCTGATTCAGTCAAAGGGCTCCACTTGAGGACCTAGAGGGCCACATGTAGCCTCAAGACTGCAGGTTCCTCTTCCCCCCGGTTTAAAATATGACATTTTTTTGGAAGTTGTAACCTTTTTATTAATCAATTTATTTTCAGTTTTCAACATTCATTTCCACAGTATTTTGAGTTCCAAATTTTCTCCCCATTTCTCCCCTTCTCCCACCCCAAGAGAGCATGCATTCTCTTTGCCCCTTCCCCCAATCTACCCTCCCTTCTATCACTCCCACCATCATCTTCCCTTCTATATTTCTGTAGAGCAAGATACATTTCTATACCCCATTGCCTGTATATCTTATTTCCCAGTTGCATGTAAAAGCAATTTTTACCTTCATTTTTAAGACTTTAAGTTCCAAATTCTCTCCCTTCCTCCCTCCCCACCCCCATTCTCCTTGAGAAGGCAAGCAATTAAATATAGATTATACATGTGTAGTCATACAAAACACTTCCATAATAATTATGTTGTGAAAGACTAACATATTTCCTTCTATCCTATCCCATCCTCTCTTTATTCTAGTCTTTCCTTTGACCCTGTCCCTCTTCAAAATGTTTGCTTCTGATGACCCCTTCCCCAAATCCGCCTTCCCTTCTATTACCCCCCCCCCTTTATCCCCTTCTGCCCTACTTTCCTGTTGGGTAAGATTGATTTCCATACCCAATTGACTGTGTATGTTATTCCCTCCTTAAGCCAAATCTGATCAGAGTAAGGTTCACTCAATTCCCTCTCATTTCTCCCTTCTTTCCCCCCACCCTTTTTTGCTTTTGCTTTTTCTTGACTCTTTTATGTCAGATAATTTACCCCATCCTACCTCTTCCTTTCTCCCTATCCCAGTACATTCTTCTTTCATCTCTTTTTTATTTTATTTTTTAGATATCATTCCTTCATATTCAACTCACTCTGTACCCTCTGTCTATATATGTGTATATATATATTCCCTCCAACTACCCCAATCCTGCAAAAGGTCTCATGAGTTACAAATATCATCTTTCCCTGTAGGAATATTGACAGTTCATATTTAATAAATCCCTTATGATTTTTCTTTCCTGCTTACCTTTCCATGCTTCTCTTGAGTCTTGTATCTGAAAATCAAATTTTCTATTCAGTTCTGATCTTTTCCACCAAGAATGCTTGAAAGTCCTCTATTTCATTGAATATTCATTTTTTCCCCCTGAAAGACTATACTCAGTTTTGCTAGGTCAGTGATTCTTGATTTTTATCCTAGCTCCTTTGCCCTCCAGAATGTCATATTCCAAGTCTTCTGATCCCTTAATGTAGAAGGCACTAATCCTGGGTTATCCTGATTGTGTTTCTTTCTGGATGCTTTGAAATATTTTCTCCTTCACCTGGGAACTCTGGGATTTGACTACAGTATTCCTAGAAGTTTTCTTTATGGGATCTTTTTCAGGAGGTGATCTGTGGAGTCTTTGAATTTCTATTTTACCCTCTGGTTCTAGAAGGTTTTTTCGATAATTTTTTGCAAATTTCCTCAATAATTTCTTGGAAGATGATATCTAGACTTTATTTTTTTTTGATCATGG